>QEPC01000841.1:4887782-4900806 GCA_003113815.1 Sphenodon punctatus | reverse complement strand
CAGCTAGTGCAGAATGCGGCGGATCGTCTCCTTATGGGGACGGGCCGTCGGGAGCATATTACACCTGTGCTCTGGACTCTGCACTGGCTGCCAATAGCGTGCTGAGTCAGGTTCAAGGTTTTAGTGTTGATCTATAAGGTCCTTTATGGTCTGGGCCCCTCATACCTCAGGGATCGCCTCGCCCTCCATGCCCCAGGGCGGCTCCTGCGGTCGGCCGGGGGTGCCTTCTTGGAGGTCCCCCGTGTAAAGCAGGGGGCCACAATGGAGAGGGCATTCTTGGTGGCCGTGCCGTGCCTTTGGAACTCCCTTCCGGAGGAAGCCCGCCTGGCCCCAAGCCTGTTAACATTCCGGCGGTATTGTAAGACCTGGCTGTTCGCCCAGGCCTTTGGGGAGAGTGGGAGGGTGGGTTAGGGCTTTGTTTTCTTCCCCCTACCTTGTTTTATGGCCTTAATGTCAAAGCTGTTTCTCTGGCCCTGTTTTAAAAAGTATTTAACTTTGATTGTTTTAAATTGTTTTTATATTTTTGATGTTTTATTGTTGGAAGCCGTCCCGAGCTGTGTACAGGAGGGGCGGGGTACAAATGTCTTAAATAAATAAATAAATAATCACTATTTATTATAACCTCCCCCCTCCTCCCAAGACAAGTCCCCTAGCCCCTGGGTCCCCCCAAAAAAGCAAAGGCCAAGCCCCAGCCAGGTCCCCAATCTACTCACCACCAGCAGGACTGAGCCCAGACAGGGCAGGCTGAACTTGGCAGCATCTCCTCCCCACTTGAGGACAGGATGCTGGGCTTGATGATGATGGACCCTTGGTCTGACTTGGCACTAGTACTACCCTATACCTAACTTGCTTCCTTGAGATGATTATTATTAAATAATAAAATATCTATTAATAAATCTAATCTAAGTAACAGTGCTCTCTGCAGCAGGCAGTCCCCACCCTCACACCACGTGAGAGTCAAGAGAAAAATCCCGCACTCAGAGACCAAATAAAAGTTAACACAGTCACAAGCACTCTCCACTGACCACCCCCCTTGCTGTTCCACTGGCCAATAGCACACACACACGTAAACAGTCATACACACACACACACACACACACACACACACACATGTATTGCTCCCCCCAGGGCACCAAGGGCTACAGCCCATATTACATTACTGCACTGCCGGTTTCCTCTCCATAGATTTGCATGAAAGACTGCCCCCAGCGATCCTGGAAACGCGTTGCTCATTTCTCTTAACACGCACTGGACGGCACTCCCTAGCTGCCCAACGTTTGTTCTCTGAGGTTTTGCCCCTTACAGGGCTCCATCTCCCTCTCCTAGCCTCCACTGACTCAAAGTTACAGTCCCCGCCCCCTCGCGACCTGCCTAGCCCGAGGGAGGCATCGACAGCGGCGCTGTGCCCTTTGCACATGCACGAGCAAAGGAACATGCTCACGCATGCGCAGCATCAAAACAGGAACTTTGGTGCGCTGGAGCGGCTTGACACAGCTACGCCAGGCACCGGGGCTCTGAACGCCGGTCCACTGCACCGCCGAGACAAGGTAATTTGGAAAAAAAACACTTTTGAGGGCATGGAGGCCAGTAGGGGCAGTGCCCCCAGGCATCCTGGGGCTGGCACCATGCCTGTAGATGAGGGTGGGGGCAGAAGAGGAGCAAACCTCCCAGAGAGGAGTGTGGTAAGATACAAGAGTGGAGAAATATGGGCGAGCAAAGCCATGAAGGGCCTTGAAGGTGTCGATCAGGAACTTATGCTGAATGTTTTCACATAGAGGAAGCCAGTGTAGGGTGGAGAGGAGGGGCTGAACGTGGTCAAAACAATGAGCAAGGTGGATGATTTTGGCCTGAGCGTTGAACGGAGACGAGGGAGGTGAGATCAGAGCAGGGAATGCCAGTAAGAAGGAAGTTATAGACAGGTCCCTACTGCCAGGCATTTGGGGGAGGGAAGGGATGAAGGGTGGGTTTGGGGGGAGGGTTATGTTTTTGCACACCATTTGTTTTTTTAACTGGTTTTGATAATTTGGTTTTAGATGTTTTATTTATTGCTATTATTGTAATTTTATTGTGATTATTTTATTGTTGTTCACCTCCCTGAGCTGCCTGAGGCAGGAGGGGCAAGGTAAAAATATATAAAATAAATAAATAAAAATAAAGTTGCAGTAGTCAAGGGGAGAGATGACTAGAGCATGGATGGGTTTTTTTTGCAGTGGAAGCAGTAAGGCAGGGCTGGATTTTAGCAATTTATTTCCTATAATTTTTTATTTACTCCCCCCCCAAAGGGGGGAGCCTGGCATAGCTTGTGGATGGTCTTGGCCTGGTGGTGTGTGTGTGGCTTGGGGCATGGCTTTGGGGGGCAGCATCCACAGGAGTGCCTAGGACTGCAAAAAGTCTACATCCAGCCATGGGCGGAATGCTTTGATCCAACTTTGACCACGAGCTGCATCTGAGCAAGAAGTACAGGGCTGGTACAAGGCAGTTCCCCCTACCCCCAGCTGGGGTCAGATCCAGACCTCAGCTGTGCATGGACCATTCCAGCCAATAGCTAGGCATGCTGTCAGATGATGGTGGATTGGTGCTTTTATGTGGCATGCAAACACTTCATAGGCTCTGGTACAGTGTCTGTAGGCTCCCATGCCATCTGATTGAGAGAGTTATAGAAGGTAAACAGCTCACTGACTTCATATGTGCAGAGATGCGCAACTATGATACCCACATGGTGCAAGCTGTATACTCCGCACGGCCCCACCAGGCCATCACCAACAGCCTCGAAATACTCTGCGGCATTCAGGAGAGGGTGCTTTGCCACAGCTGATCATGGGGTGCCCTCATGGCTTAGCGCAGGGCTGTAGCCCAGATCTGGCAGCTCTGTGCCTCTCCATCAGCAATGTGGGCGATGGAAGGGGAGCTGCAGCAGGCCACCAGTTACCTGTCCAAGGACATCACTGCAGTGATCACTGCTCTTCACCAAGCAATGCCAATCACCCAAGTTCCATGGGTCCCGCCCAGGACAATGGAGTGGTGGGAATGGGTCCTGGCCACCTGGGGAGACACCGAGTGGGAGACCCACTTCAGGATGTCCTGACACCTTGTCTTTTGCATAGCTGACATCCTCCATTCATGGCTGGAGAGGGAGCAGACATCAATGAGGATCCCCATCCCTGTGGAGCAGCGTGTGACCATTGTGATCTGAACCCTTGCCACCCTAGACTCTTGCTGCTCTGTTGCTCACCAGTTCGGTGTTGGGACATCCACTGTGGGTGCCATCCTGTTAGAGGTCTGCAAGGCCATCAAGACCCTGCTCCTCGACAAGGTGGTGCAGCTTATACACCTACAGCAGGTGATGGACGGTTTCTGCAGGGGGGTTCCCCAATTGCATTGGGGCAATAGATAGCATACACATTGCCATCCTCCACCCTCCCACAGCTGTGACAAGTACATAAATCACCTCAGATACCACTCCATTGTCCTGCAGTTGGTTGTGGATGACTGGGGAAGGTTCACTGATATGTTTGCCAGCTGCTCAAGCAGTCTCATGACACCCACATCCTGCGGCAGTCCCCCTTCTTTGCATGAAAATACAGGAGAGACTTTGGTCCAAACACCATCATGAATATTGAGTGCATGCCCATGACACCGATCATTCTGGCAGACCTGGCCTACCCCTGATGAGGTAGCTCATGAAACCCTATCCTGTGGCTCACATCCCTGCCCAGGCCAACTTCAATAGGCAACTGAGTTCCTCCAGGACCATGGTGGAGTGGGCTTTTGGGCTGCTTAAGTAGCAATGGTGATCCATTGCAATGAGGATTGATTTCAGGGTGGAGATGACCCGGATGGTCGCAGCCACCTGCATGCTTAAAACATCTCAGAGACTGATGGTGCTTCCTTGGACTACACCCTCCACATTACACTCCCTTGGCCTGTGCCCCTGTATGGGCAGATGAACAGCCAGCAGGAGACCCCCCCATAGGCCAGAGGATCCGGGATGCCTTTGGCACAGATCAAGGAGGGAGGGAGAGAGGGAGTTGTGTATATATGTAAATAGTTCATTGTTCATGCACAATAAATGGATTTCTTGTTCCACCGTTAATGTGGTGTGTTGCCATGATGTAGATACTGGCTCACTGGTTGTAAGAACAACCAGGAGGGAGCAACTCTTGGGGGTACCTACACACAGGGAGGAGGCCACCGTGAGGACCTAAACCAGGGGTAGCCAAGAGGTAGATCATGGTCCAGCAGTGGATCCCAAGGTAGTGTCCAATCGAGTGAGGTCCTTGAAAGACAAGGCAGAGGGTACAGGGAGTACTGGGAGTGGAGCATCTGTACAGACACAGAATAGAGGGAAACAGGGAGTGGCTAAACAGGGAATGGGCTGGGTGCAATTACGGGGGGGGGGAAGACTCCGGAAGTGGGTTGAAGTGAGCATGGGTGGGGGAGGAGGTGTAAGTGGGGTTGTGTACCCCACCAAGACTGTCTCAGAGGAGCTCGTAGGCCCTGTGGAAAGCCAGTGGCCCACAACTTGGGGGCTTCATTCACCCTGGTGCCCTATCTCCAGACAGGGTACCCAATCCCCACCTGCCCCCTTCTTCCGAGTGTGCAGGTTACAGCAGCATCTGCTGAGGAGAGGACTGGGCTGGTCACTGCAGGGAGGGGGTGGGGTCTATGGGGGCCATGGGGAGGGGGGCTTGTCTCTCCACTCCCCCTGGGCACTGTTCACCTTTCGCCCAAGTCCTGCAGGAGATGGGGAGAAGGTGGGGTCAGGGATATCCCCTTTGGGCAGAGCGAAGGGGGGGGAGGAACGTGTGATTCCAGCCACTCTGCCAGGATGGGGGAGGAGGCGCTGTCTGTTCACCAACTGGTCAGGGATCACTGTCAGGAAGCGCTATCGCTTGCGCCTAGGCCGCGGCGCAGGCCGCGCCCGCCGGCGTGCGCCATTGACTACAGGGCCGGCCCCCACGCCTGCGGGCGCGGCGGAGCCGCCTCGGCGGCCGATGAGGCTCCCCCAGCTGTGGTCAATAGGGGCGGAGCCCAGAGAGATGCTGCGGCGCTCGGCGCGTATTTGCGCGGCAAAGGGGCGGAGCTAGGGACTTAAATGAGCACGAGACCGGCTCAGCGTTGCCGGAGATCAGTTCGCTGTGAGACCGGCCCCTTGCTGCTTGACGTTGTTGTGAAGGATTCCAGGAAAGTAAAGCGTGGATATAGAGAGTGACTGAAAGAACGAGTGTGAGAGTGACTGAGTGAGTGAACGGTGAGTGGGGATTATATACAGTGGTGGGGAGGTGTGAGTTGGGAATTTGGGGCACTGAAACTTCCCGTCTTGTGGGGCCCTTTCCTTCCCCTGGTTCCATAGCTACGCTTAATTCCTCCCTGCATTCCCAGGTTCTTGTTCCCCATTCCCGCACTGTCACCCACTGTGATTCTACCCTTAGGCACAACTTAGCAAGTTGGGGCAGAGCACGATTGAGGGTGTGGTTGCACAGGGGCCATTGCTGGGCGTTCTACCTCCTTACCACCCCTATGATGATTTGGCTGTTACTCCGTCTGGAGAATTGAAGCTACACGATATTCTGAGGGGTCATATTCTACTATTGCAGTTTAGTGGCCCCTGTAAACGATTGTGCTCGCGTGATTGTGGGGGAAACAGGCAACGAGAGATAAGGCTAGGTCCATTTCTTCCCCTTCTACCTCCCCTAACCCTAACAATCACTTTGCTCACATATTGATTCCTGGCGTGCCATTCCCACTCCCTGGAGAGCTAGTGCTTAATTTATAAAAAAAAATGAATTGCCAGGACCCTAAACTGCCTCTCAGGCCACGCCCCCTGCCTCATAAGCCATTCCCCTGTCCCAGAACTTGACAGAACATTACTAGTCTCCAGCTAGTAATATAATTACTAGACAAACCTGCATCTCTACAGCTGAATATAAAACAGGAGTTCTTGTGATAGAATCTATATGATGGCCAGCACTGGGGATGGGACACAGAAGTCCTTAATGAAAACCAATATAGGGTTCTTCTGGCTTTTATTACTCACCCTGAAATGGCCAGTATCAATCTTCTCTGGCCTTTCACATTCCTGGGTGTGCACTCCTAGTGGGAATATTTCCCGGGGCTCAATCTCCCCTTTAATTTAATTGCCGGGGCTGAGCCCTGGCAAGCCCTCCCACAAATTAAGCCTTGCTTGCAGCTAAATCACCATCTGGGAGGTAGAAGCTAACAGCTGCAGCTACTGGGCTGATCCCAAGCACATGATTGTGGGGCATGGTCTTGGTACAATCCCTGTGGCTCCCAGGGGACTGCAGGTTCTTGCACCCCAGTGGCGGTGGGGAATGTATGGGGAAAGGAATGTATGTGGAAAGGGAGGGAAGGGGGTATGGGGGAGTGTGTTGGGGTGAGTGGGGATCTCCCTCAATGTCTAGATGGAGCAGCCTGGGGGGGTTGGGCACAGCCATAGGGGTCATGACAGGATGGGGGAGATATGGCCCCAACGGGAGGGGTGTAAGATCGGTGAAGCAGGACAGGTGATTGGTGCATGTCCTGCTCGCTACCTCTCAGGCAGAGGGGCAGGTGCTTCTTGGTCAGAGGGCCCCCAATCCTGTGTTGGTGGTGTTAAATGCGAGATCGGTGGCCAATAAAGCAACAACTGTCCAGGAGATGATCCTGGACTGACCCGCCGATTTCATACGCATCACGGAGACCTGGCTGGACAATGAGTCAGGGCCTATTCTGGTTGACCTTGTTCCAGCTGGGTATGCCATGCAACATCAACCACGAGCGGAGGGACGGGGGTGGGGCGGTGTAGCCATGATTTTTAAGGAGCGATGGTCAGTGCAGAGGTATCCAGTGCAACCCATACCAGATATAGAGGTTCTCCACCTTGTGTTTGATTTGGCAGGTGACAGTTTGGGAGTGCTGCTTGTCTACCAGGCACCTACCTGTGCAGCAGCCTCCCTGCATGCTCTAGTGGAGTTGGTGTTGGAGGTGGTGTTGAGGTCCCCAAATACAATAGTCTTGGGGACTTCAACATCCACGCCAACGCTAACCTTGGGGGAGCAGAGTATGAGTTCATGGCAACCATGGACCTGTCTTAGAAAGTGATTGGCCCAACACATCATGGGGGGCATACCTTGGACCTTATGTTTTGCACTGGTCTTGAGGCAGGTGATCCATTAGTGGGGGAGATACCAACTATGCTGTGGCATAACGGAGCCCACTGGGATTCGCCCCAGCCTCCCGGCACCCCGTTACCCACTTATTACTGGCCTCTTACCCGCTGCCACCACCCCAGAGCTTATTCTTTATAAAGGTTCCCGTCTCATCCCTCTGGGGAGAATGAGACCCCTTCTACTTCTTTATAACAGCCCAGCTTGCAAACTAAATTAAAAACAGTTCCCAGGTTCTGCCGCGTGAGCGTACAGAGGCTTGTTAGCTAACACACACACACACACACACACACACACACCTTTTAGATCAAAAAGAAAGAATACTTTACTGATAATATAAACCCATCATCACAGGCTACAACCATGTGAGGTATTTTGAATCCTTGAGCAAAAGCAATTTATCAGAACTGTTTAGGCATAATAGCCCTTTTAGAAGCATCTAGCCTAAACTGGTCCCTCAGATCTAACGTTCAATTACTCACTGCTTGAAGTGCGTCTTTGCCTTGCAGCAAAGGGGTCCAGTTCTTAGGTTCAGTTTAGTCCAAACAGGCTAGGAGCCATTCCCTCAGCTCCTCAGCACCAAGTCAGTATCCAGAGCACACAGAAGACAAAATGGAAGAAGAGCCAGCACCTGAGAGGTGTGGCTTTTCCTTTTAAAAGCCCCCTACCCCTCAATTGTCATTGGTCCTTGGGGAGGTTACCTGGCTGTACCTTCCCCTGGGATTGTGAAATCCTACCATGCGGCTGGTTGCGAAATCAGGCCTTGTAGCAACTGGAAGCTAGGGTGTAAGTGGAGGTCAGCTGGAAAGGGCAGGGTTGCTGCTACTGGTGGCAGCTTCTGCCGCATATGCCTTTGTCATGAATGGACCATTACCTCCTGCAGGCCTCGCTCCTGGCACATGTCTGCTCCCCGAAAGGTGCAGAACCAATTTGAATGGTTTTCCCCCAGAGGTTGATGGAACCGGAGCAATTCCAGATGTCTCTGGGTGAGATACCCTCTGATCTCGATGACCATCTCATTGATGACCTTGTCGTATTATGGAATACTCAGATGACTGAGGCCATCGATCGGACGACTCCTAGGCATCTGCTACCCACGTGGCAGCACCGCAGGTCTCCTTGGTTTTCCAAGGAGCTGTGGTTTCTGAAGTGAGAAGGGCGGCAGTTAGAGCGACGGTGGCGTTCTCGTGCTGAAGCTAACAGATTGCGTCATAGAGCCAGTTTACGGGCCTATGCCATAGCTACGCGGGCAGCAAAGAATGAGTTCTTTGCTGCCTTCATAGCATCCACAAAATCCCATCCAGCAGAGCTTTTCTGGGTGGTGTGGGGGCTGGTCAGTCCGGCCTCCCTTCACCTGGGAGTGGAGTCATCTAAGGCCCACTGTGACATGTTTGTGGAGAAAATCGTTCGTATTCACCAGGACTTCGATGCTGCAATTGATATACATGAGGAACTGGAGGTTATAAAAGCCCTGTCTTGTCCAATTATATGGGATCAATTTCAGTCGGTGACACCCACCGATGTGGTCGATGTTCTTGGGGCAGTTAGGGCCGCCTCATGAGCTGGATCTATGCCCGTCTTGGCTAATTAAATCTTGCCGGGAAACAATGGGTCCATTGCTGGCTGGGGTGGTCAATGCCTCCCTTTGGGAGGGCAGAGTGCCGGGCTATCTCAAGGAGGTGGTGGTGCAGCCTCTGCTCAAGAAACATTGCTTGACGCTGACTCCCCCGCCAGCTATCGGCCTGTCTCCAACCTTCCCTTTTTAATTTCATTTCATTTCAATTTCCATTTATATCCTGCACTCTCCCGCAAAAGCGGCTCAAGGCGACTCTCAACAATCAGTACAACAAAATAAACACAATAGGTCCACAATAGACCAATACAATCCCATTCCAAAACCCAACTATTAAGTATTACTTCACTAATCATAACAAAATTTAACATACCATATATCATTATAATATCCTCCTCCTCCCATCATAACATCCCTCAAACCAACATCTACCTTACCGTTTTTAGGGAAGCTTATCGAATGAGCTGTGGCCCAACAGCTGCAGGGTCATCTTGATCACGTTGGTTTTCTTGATTCCTCTGTCAGGATTCTGATCGGGTCATGACACCAAGACTGCACTTGTGACTTTGATGGGGGTTGTTTGACCCTGTTGATTCTATTAGATCTATTGGCTGCATTTGATACGTAATTTCGATGTTTATGTAAGACCTGGCTGTTCCGCCAGGCCTTTGGCAAGGAGGGTGGGGGGGTGTTCCCCCCTCTGCATTTTATGAATTTTTAACTGTTTTAAATTGTTTTTAGATTGTTGTTCATCACCTCGGGCTGCCCTGAAAGGGCAGGAGGGGTGGGATAAAAAATTTATATAAATAAAAATAAATAAATCAATACTGTTGACCACGAGATGTTGGTGACGCACCTGGGGGACTGTGCAGGGGTGGGCGGGACTGTTCTAGAATGGTTCTGCTCATTCCTGACCAAAAGAACTCAGCGAGTGGTGTTCGGGGAATATTTTTCATCATACCTCTCGTGTGGAGTCCACACTTCTTGTGTGGAGTCCCGCAGGGTTCGGTTTTGTCCCCTCTCCTGTTCAACATGTACATGGAGCCACTCGGTGAGGTGATCAGGAGGTTTGGTGTGTGGTGTCATCAATATGCTGATGACACCCAGCTATACCTCTCTTTTTCAACAGATCCAGGCCCGGTAGTCTCGGTGCTTACCCGGTGTCTGATGGCTGTGGGGAACTGTATGAGGGCAAACCGACTGAGGCTGAATCCTGACAAGACAGAGGTGATGTTGGTGGGTAAGTCGATGGAGATGGCGGCCCCTGTCATTGACGGGGTCTGTCCTCCATTGGTTTCCCAGGTTCGAAGTCTGGGGGTGCTCCTCGATGTGCAGCTTCACCTGGATATCCAGGTGGAGGTTGTGGCGAGGAGTGCTTTTCACTAATTACACCTGGTGCGACAGCTCTGGCCATATGTCTTAGATTCATCCATGCTTTCATCACCTCCAGGTTGGACTATTGTAACGTGCTCTATGTGGGGCTATCCATGGTGATGGCTTGGAAGTTGCAGCTGGTGCAGAATGCGGCAGCCCGGCTTCTGGTGGGGCTGGGTTGCCAGGAGCACATTACACCAGTGCTCCATTCTCTGCACTGGCTGTCAGTGGTTTTCTGGGCCCAATTCAAGGCCTATAAAGCCCTAAACAGCCTAGGCCCCACATATCTGTGGGACCGCCTCACCCCCTAGGCTTTGGAATGGCCCCTGCGGTCATTCGGGGGCACCTTGCTCAAGGTCCCCTGAGTCTTCCAGGTGGCCACACAGGAGAGGGCATTCTCAGTGGCCGCACCGAGGCTGTGGAACTCCCTGCCGATGGGGGCCCGGCTGGCCCCTGATCTCCCCTCATTTCGATGAAGTTGTAAGACCTGGCTGTTCCGCCAGGCGTTTAGCGAGGGAGATGGGTGATGGGTGGAGGTTTGGGTTTAAGTGGGGTGGGTATTCGGTACCTCCTTTTAAAGTTGTTTTAAATGTTTTTATATTTACATGGTATGAGCCTCCCCGAGCTGCCTATGACAGGAGGGGTGGGATAATAAATTTTTAAAATAAAATAAAAATAAATAAAACTGCTACAGCCCAGGCAGGCCCAGGGCTTGGGGCCATCATGCTCTTTCAGTCTGGACCAACTCTGCACTTGTCAGAGTGTGTGATTGATTCTTGTCAGGTAGCAGCTAGCGATGGAGTGAATGTATAATATCCCCACCCCCCATCACGGGTTCTGGCTAGTCTATGCCATTGAGGGGACTGAGGGGGAACTCATGGAGTAACTGCAGGACCGACATGAGCACTTGAATGGAGAGGGAACAGGTCACAAATATCAGCAGATAAGTTAATATTGCAACTTATTGCCTTGTCTGGGCCCCTTCCCAGTCCTTTCATTCCCACACCCTTCAGACACTAACAACAGCCATCACCCCATGCCCCCACCCATCCACACACCAGCATGGAGAGGAGAGGGCGTTCTTGGTGGCTGCACCATGGCTGTGGAACTCCCTCCCAGAGGAAGCTCGCCTGGCTCCCAGCCTGTTGGCCTTTCGTTGGGCCTGTAAGACCTGGCTGTTCGTCCGAGCCTTTAGGGGAGGGGGCGAATGAGGGTGGGGTTTTTGCCAGTGGTTTTACCTCTTGTTGATGTTGTTTTTATTGTTTTAGTAACCCTTTAATGTATTTTTAATGTATTGTTTTTAAATGTTTTGCAAGCTGCCATAAGCCTGGAGGGAGTGGGATAGAAATTATTAAAATAAATAAATACAATAAAACACCCCTACACTCCCCACCCCCATGCACAGACCCACCTCCACGTACCCTCAACACTCGAATGCATCCCCAACAAAGCCCCCCAATCCAACACCTTCAACCCCCTGGGCCCACCCCCAACCCCCTCCACACATCCCCAAAACACCACACCAGCAACGTCCCCCTTCCCACTCTCCCCTCCTGAAAGTGATGCTGCTCTATTGTATCACTGCAGTGGCCAGGAAGGAATAACAGGAAATGGAAAGTAACAAAGCAGTTTTAATCACTTTTGTGCTCTGCCCCTGCCCTTCCTGGCCCCAGCGCCCACATGCTCTGTTGGGCTCAGGTCCAGCTGGGAGTGTTGTCCCCTCCTCCTCTTCCCCCTGGGGCTCCACAATAGTGGGAGGAGGGGGTCGTTACAGCTGGTGGTGGGGTGCCTGAATGACTAGTGGTGGATTGGCCCTGCGCGTGTGGTTGTTTTATTTATTTATTTTTAAAATTTCTTACCCCACCCATCCTGCCACAAGCAGCTCTGTGTGGCTCACAGTTCATCAATAAAAACACTTAAAACACTCAAAAACAAGGAGGAATTACAATATCCCAAACCACCCCCCACCCTACCCATCCTGTTCCCAGGCAACTGCAAGGAATCGGAGTTTGGGTCCCCATGGCTGTGGACCTGGCTTTTGGCAAGACCCACTCAGGAATTCCCTCCGGGGGAGGTCAGAAAGAGGGCCCCAACCCAGCACAGCAGTGATAGTGGAACTTGTCATGGCCACATGGTGTAGGAAGGCACTCACGGGTGTAGGAGTATCCGCCACCTCCGCTCCCGCACTTGTGCTGCTGAACATCTCTGGTGCAAATCCCACTCTCATGCTGAGTTCCTTCACTTCAAATTCTCTCTCTCATCCCTTACTTCTGCTATCTCCCTCGCTAGACATCATTACTACACCTCCCACACAGTCCTGTTCTAGGAACCCTCACCACCTGTTCTCCCGCTTCCCGCTCCTCTCTTTTCCTACTCCCTCCTCTCTCCCTCCTCCCCCTCCTTCTCTCCTGTCCTCCTTCCCTCCCACCTCCCTTGAGGAAATCTTCTCCCTGCTCTCCTCCTCCAACTTTTCCACTTGCCCCCTTGACCCTGTTGTGAATTGACATAAATCTAACAGAGATGCCAATTTCCTTGCTACAATGTAACCAAAGCAGAAGTGCTTCTTCTGACACAAATGTGCCAGAACAGACACTGAATATCATTGTAACTCATTCTTTGTTGAAATGTAACCAAAAGAATATTGTACACATTTGTAACTATTGAAAGGATGCTATGAGTTTCCTATATGCTTTATTTGCTTGCTATATGCTTTATAGTAATTTTTAGCTTAGGAATTATTAAAAATGCATATTATAAGAAACAGGCTGGCAGGAAGAGAGAGAAATATGCTGACAAGGATATATTCTTGTCATCAACAAAAGGAAAGGCCCCAGTAAGAACAGAACTAGTAACTGTCCATTCCCAGAACAAGGTTGCAGATAAGAACCAAGCAATGCAATAAGGGAAAATG
>QEPC01000841.1:4852127-4869934 GCA_003113815.1 Sphenodon punctatus | reverse complement strand
AGAAAGAGGGGGAAGGAGGGACGGAAGGAGGCAAACAAGCAATCAAACTGTAAGATTTAAGAATTGAGAATGTGAAATATTGGTTTGTTAAAAGTTTAAATTTTTTTTTTTAAAAATCATGTCTGATTTCAAGATTGAGAAAGCAAGTTTTAAAATTTTGAATTTTTTGTTGGCAAAAATGACATTGTCATGATAATCATAAGGAAGATAAAATGGAATTGGCTGAATAGAGCAATGTTCATAGTTCCTCGGTAGACTGCATCAAGAAGGCTTTGTCCAAGAGGTGATCAGAAGGGCGAAGAGTGCATAGCCCAACACACCACAGAGTTGGGGTATGGGCGGTCCTCACCTGCACTTGTGTAACACCTCCAACATGAGAGGAGGATGGAATTCAAGCCCTGCAAGAAATAATTTTCTCCTTGGTTTGCTGTATTGTAAGGTCCAAGAGTAATCGAGGAGAGCGAGTTAGCATCCTTGTGGGACAAAAATCAGTCCTCGGCCCTTTTCTAACAGGGGAGGCAGCATGGAGGATGGGTAGAGCATGGTTGTGTGTTCTGATGGACACCCCCCCGCCCCCCCACGGAACATCGGGCATTGGTGTCCATTGCTCCATGTGTGGGTGGAGCATGGGAGCACATGTGCACCCCCACCCACAGCATTCCCACAGGCACTCACTGATTGCCCCCGCACCATTTGCATGGGCACCCCCCCCCCCACCTGCACACATGTGAGGGGGGCATTTGTATGAAAACGGCCCTCATGACAAGACTGGTTTTGGAAACTAGCAAATAGTGTATTCACATTTTTAAATGATTAAAACTTCACTCCTGTTCCTTCTGATATTTATTGGTTGTTTCCAGGTTCAGTGTGCTATTGGAAGCAATAAATATTTTTAATGTCTCAATAGCTTTTATTCAAAGAAAATTTAAATGAAAAATACATCTTTCTTGACTTAATCTTATCTCTCTGGCAGTTCCAGCTACTTGATCTGTGTCAGTGCCAGGTTATTGCAGATGAATTTCTCTTTAACGTGCATCTGTTTTAATAGTTCAGTGGAAATTAAGAAACCCACCTAATCTCTCTCCCCACAACTCCAAGATATAGCAGATATTTTCAAACCTTGGTGACTAGTTGTGGTAAAGATCAGGAAATCAACATACATGTTACATACGTGTTCACAAATGACTACTCTATTAGTATTGTATATCCATGTTTGGTGTCTAATGGATATTGTAACGTACAGAACAACATGGTGCAAATTATATGACAGGAACTGTCAAATGTACAAACCAGAATAAAAATCTAACTCCAAAGAAGTGGAGGGGGTGAGGAGCCAGCTCATGCCCTCCTGTCCCCAGCTTCAGTGTTGCCCCCAACCTGCAGAGGAAGAGGATTGGGGATGAAAGACGAAAGGCAAAGTGTGGGTGCATGGAGCCTAAGTTATAAGTGGGCACAATATGCGAGACCGTACAATGTCTTTACTGCTAACATGACATGGAAGTTAAGGCAGAAGCCTTAGCTTGCAATTTCCATGCTTTTTAGTGCATGTTTGAATTTGCAAGACTAACTCTTTGTGTTAACCAGAGGTTTTTGGACTATGGCATATCCAAGTTAATACAAGGCACCCCCCCCTGCCTTCTCTCCCTTGCTCCCCCACCCCCAAAGCACCCCCCACCCTCACTCACCTCCCCACATCCAAAGCACCCCCTGCCCTCACTCCCCCACACCCAAAGTTCCCCCCTGCCCTCACTCCCTTGCCCCCCCTGCCCATGCTTTCCAGTGCCCCAAAAACCCCAGACACAATTACCCTGAGCCCCACTCAGGGAAGTGAAAGACAGGAGGCGGCGGTGAGCAGCGTTCCTCTTCAAAGCAGCCCCATCCCTCTCCATAGGCTAACATAGGGTTTCTCACAACCCCATAACTAATCAGATTTACAAACAGAACCCCAAAGGCACCTGCTGGTGGCCTCCTTTTCTAAAAGGCTAATTCCTCCTTCCCCACCAACACTCAATCCCTTTACCCTGCCCAGATCGAGATAGTCTGACTAAATGAAAAATCAGGCTTGAAAGTGCAGTTTTCAAACTGCAATATCACTGCTTTTATCCAACAGATTCAGCTAAACTTTTTACAGCATGAACCGTTTACCCCAGTGATACTCCACAACACATTTCACAATTCTAACTTTGATCAATTTTAGAACAAATAGAACGTTAGGGCTTTATAATGTAGCATGCAACACACCTTAACTATTAGAGCATTCCTGTGCTCTAATAATGATAACTTAGAGAATGGGACAGGAAACCCATTTCAACTCTTCCCATTCCCTAATGTTTAATGATAAGCCCAAGGACTATCCATTGTCTGGATTATAATGATTGTAATCAACAGAGAAGCCACTTAAGAAGGCCAGGACACTTAAGGCCTTTTCACAGGAGTGCTCCCCCACCTCACACATATGGTGGTGGTGGGACATCCTTCAGAATGTCATGGGTCACTGACAGCGGTGGGCAGGTGTCTGTGGAAACACTGCTGGTGGCGGGGTGTGTATGCTCCCTCCACCTCCACCCATCATCCACGCACAGAGCAACAGGCTCCAGATGTCGGTTGCTCTGTGCGTGAATGATAGGTTTAGGAATGGGCACACACCCATTCCCGCCACCCACTGCGGCCCATTTGAAAAGGGTCTTAGTTACATAGAGGCCATCTGCGTACATTTCTGGGGGGAAAATGGAAGTTAATTAACAACCTAAGAGCAAGCAGACAGAGTAAAAGGCCTGCTTAGAACTGGAGGAGAAAGATTCTTGTGACCAACTTCATGCGAAGAGATCTTGTGAAAAAACTTTGAAACTGCAACCAAGTAAGAATTTAAGCCCAGCTCTGGCAACATCAGAGCGGAGAGAAAAGCAACTTTGAAATGGAATGGACTGCTGCATAAATAGGATTTTAGCCTAGAACTCACAAGTAAGAGATTCATGTTATCTATTATGTTTATTTGATTTACTGCACTCTGAGCAGAATATTAATCTTGTTGCTTATAATAAATTTAAAAAACTATGCCAGTGTGCTTAAGTGAATTCCTAACTTAGGGGGTCACACAGTTTGGGGGTGATTCTGAGTCAACACACAGACAAACCTGATGAAATATTTTCTGCGTTTTGGGAAATTCTGAGGCAAAGGTGACTTAACCCCTTATGGTTTGGAATAGCTCTCGGGAGAGGTGATCCAGTAGGAGCTATAAGTGGGAAACTGAAGTCATAACTAGCCCAGGTTTGGGCAGAGGAGGTCCTGATCCAATCACACTAGTCTCCTATAAAAATTACTTTGGTCAAGCCAAATAGCCCTTTCCCCCATCTGCCTACGTTTTAATTATCAGAGAACAAATGATAAAACTCCATCTTAGTTTTCCTTTTTTTTAAAAATGTCTATTTTTATAGCTATGATATTTAGAGCCACACATTGTCTTGAAATCCTTGTTTTGTTTACCTGTTCTGCTTCTCCTCATAGCTTTCTGTCATAATGTGACTTGACGGATACAACCTATTGTGACAAGACATAAAGCAATAGGTCAAGAAACAACCAAGAAAAAACCTTAAATCACATTTTCTTTTCAATTTTACAAAATAATTTCAAAAAAGCGTTATTCGTTGCACACCCATATGCTTATAAAATGGATCATTTTAACATTAGGGGAACATGAGAAGGACCGAAAGCACAGTGCTTTTGAATAATTTTATCTGCATTTATATAAAACTATTTAAGAAATACCACTTTGGTTAAATGATGGGTGGAAGCACGTGTAATTATGCATGATATCTAGGTAGGAAAGATTGCTCTTGGCAAAGAAAATGAAGTGTCCTTCCACATGACTAAAAGCAATGAAAGTCTTTCAGTAGTACTGGAGCTGTCCAAGGTACTACACAGATTCCATACAACAAGAGAAAACACAGTGATTAGTTACACTGCAGAAAGCTAAATATGCACAGATTTAAAATAAAATAAATAAATAAAAGCGTGAAGCAAACCTCCTGAGACTCTTTTCAGGCACCTAACTAAGTAACCTGGTTATTAAGAGTGTTGAGCAACTATTTGCTCCTGTGGAAGTATGACAGAAGGTTTATTTACTACAATGCTTGTGCCTAACAGAAGTGTCTGTAACTTGTAGTAATAGCAAACCTTGGAAGCTCCAATATTAAACATACATTTGGGGTTACTTAATTCTTGTCCAATACTGAGTACAACAGAATAATCTGAATCAGACCTATGATGTAAAAGTTATAAAGAGAGTCAATATCTATGCATGTTTGCTAAAGATGGATACTGAGGGACTTGTGCGCAGACATGGCATAGGCCCTTTTCACACAGACTGTAGTGGGTGGGTGGGGATGAACGGACGCCAGCAGAGGTGGAGGTGGGTGCACGGCCATTCCCAATTGGGCATTGGCACCCATTGCTCCATGTGTGGGTGGAGCACAGGAGCATGCATGCACCCTCACCCACTGCCCTCGGTGTTCGCATGGACACCCACCCATCCCCCCTGCAGCGTTTGCACTGGCACCCATCAACTGCACACGTGTGCAAGAGGGGGGGCATCCATGTGAAAAGAGCCTTAAATTAGTCCGGCTGCAAGAGGAGAATATCTGCTTAACCAGTCAAGCATGAAATCACAATAGGCTGAAAAGATATTAGCACCTATGGGCGGGGAGGGAGAAGAGAGTCAAATTGATACATGGACTGATCAACAAAAAGGGGTTTTGAATATAAAAATGAGAAATGGATAAGGTACATCCTACTTAGATTCAAGAAGAGGGCCCAGCTCCATGACCAAAAGGAGCTTGAAAGACATGACTGACCATCTGAACTGGAGGGGGGGATGTTTAAAGTACAGGAGTCTCCAAACTTTGACTAATACAGACTGCTTGTTTTTAATCTCTCTTTTCAATAGCAACTCTATCTCTGCACTACTTAGTATGTATCTTGAACTTGTTTTCTTTATATAAAGCTTTCTTTTACTTTGGAAGTTTGTGTGCTAATTTGCTGAAACTGGGAACAGAACACTAGAGACCTTTCTTTTGACCATTCCATGGAAATCCTCTCATTTAAGCATTTTCTATCACAAGACACCCCATCTGTGAATGGCTCTGGATTGCTACTTACGAGCCTTTAAAGTTGTGTGTGCTTTCCGAGAGACATTTTCCTTATAACGAGGCAGCTGGAAGGCTCCTGAACAACAAGGAGAACATTTATAAGGATTGCAAGTGGACGAAATTTAGCCATAGCCATATTTGCAGTTGTAACTGAGTGTGGCGGGGTATAAAATCCCCTCTCTGTGGCAGGATGTCAGTCGAGTCCCATACCAATCAGGAATCTGCCTGTGTGTATAGAACATAGGTTGTGCAGGTGTTTCCGGAAGTTATACCTTCTCCATTTAGCAAGACCTAGATATGGATGTCATCTCCCTGGGAGAATAACTGCATTGCAAGCATTTCTGGATTCTTGTGGATGGAGCTAGAATATGGCTATTTTTACATGAGCACATAAATTTGATTTAAAATTTAAATTGTGGTCATTGTGTGGTTCTTACTGCGTGTTTACTGTTCTCACAATCATTTTTAATTTGGGCTAAGTTTTAATTTGAATTGTCAGTGTGAACATGTCAATGAGCATCAACAGTCTCCAGGAAGACTGCCAAATCCCAGTGTGTATTGCTGCCGGGTGCATGTGTAGAATTCCAACATCATTTCCATGTTGCAACACTGCATTTTGGGAAGAAGTTTGCAATGTTGCCGGCATTCTTGGTCAGTGAACACCAGACTGGTCTGTAAGTGACCAGCATTAACAAAGATCTTGTCCCGGTATGTCTGCACCCGGAAGCAAGGTTTCTCACTGTCCCATAGAGACAGATCATGTCAGACTGCTCAATAAAGCGAGTGTGGCAGATCGTGCATGAACGGGAGCATGGAGGCAGCTCCTATCGTGGTAATCCCTGCGGGATTGGCAGCAGTTACGGTTTCTGCCACAGATGATGCCTTGCTTTGGTCCACCACTCACCCATTAAAGGGATTTTCTTTGCAGAAAATTGCACTCAGGGAAGTCTCTAAACAAGTCAAAGTAGCGCAGCACAGGCATTCTCTACAATTAGCTGGGTTGCATGCATAACTGCAGGCTGTGTGCAGTGCACTGGTTAAATTCCACAACAGACAAGGCATGCCCATTATCTGCCATTGATACACCTCAGAAAATGAAGAGATCCATAAACAAGAGGATCTGATACATTGTCCATTCTGGTTCCGGGGTACTATGCTCCGCCTCTCTACTGCTTGGCAGAGTACTGAATTCAAGCATGAATGCTCTTTCACATACCTCTGTTGCACATATGGAGAATCCCTCCAGGGACATCGTTCTTGAAATTAAGGCAAAAGCTGACTGAGGGCTGGGCAGCAAAGTTGCACATTGGACATCCATCCTCTGCCATAGGCGTGCCAACTGCAAAGTTTCAGCTATGCCCCATGTTTTCTCATTTCCACACCACCTATATGGAGCCAGTGCTTGTCATAGCACAGAAAATCTGGCTCTGCCAAGAAAGAACATGGGGGGGGGGGGGGGGAAAAGTACTGGTTCATATACTACTGCCCTGGAGTACTGGTTCATATACTACCAGAAACTGATGCATTGTTTCTTGTATGCACAATAACTCTTTCAGACACACAACTTTCACCCACCAAAAATAAATAAATTTGGAAGTGAACTTGGAGAAATAAAGGGAGTGAATTCTCAATACTTCGTTGGATACTTGCTCATAACCACATTGCATATGCATACATACTGCTAAATCACATGTCTTGTCTTTCTTCTTTACAGATATACAACATGGATCCTCAACTACTTCACAACCTGGCAATTATGAAGTCACTTACTCAGCTCATGAACTATGTTTTCATGGTTCTTCAGGAGTTAAATAATTATGATGAAAGAGAAAGCAACAGGCTCCATACTCAGCTTATTTTCAAGCAGTACAGAGAGCTGCACAAATGATTCATGTCTGTATGAATGCTACAAAAATGCATATTTTACTATTCTGCAATTATTAATGTGAGGCATGTACTTAAATGGCATTCAACAGCATTCCTTTTGGAAAATAGACCTTGAAGAGGTCCATGCATGCATACTTTTCTAGTGCCCCAATCTGGGTTCTTCAATCATTTCAACAATGTTTGATATTGGGGACTTGATCGTGCTAAATTCATTGTTAATTTCCCTGGAATGGCATTATGACTGTGCTCTTCAGCTGGGATCTTTCACCTTTGAGACTTTAAGAAACACTAACCTGTCCTCATGTCAGTCTCTCACTGTACATTTCCCTTGACAAACATTGCATAGTGTGCACACTGCATAAGCGCCTAAATGCCAGACATAGGCATTATAACCACCACATAAGTATAGCTCTCAATGTAGAAGTTCTGTATTTAAGAGTTACTGTTTGCATGCTATGTCAGTATAACTTACCTTGGTGGTAAGTAATTCCATAATAAGGTATCTTAAGCTGAATTCAGTTTTTTCCCCTCCACTGATGGTTTGCAGGTCATAACAGATGTGCAAAATTGGCATGGCTATGCTGGGTTTGATAACTTGCTATGGTTAGAACCCAGGTTTATGGCCACAGATTATGTGCAGCCCACATTTTGAGAGCATTGGCACCATACACGTAGCACCACACTGGAGGGAAAACATAGTGAATGGGCGTGACTGACATCGAAAGTTGGTTTGATAGCTTTAGAATGCGTCAAGAAGTATTCCAGAAACTTGTGGATAGGTTGTGCCCTGTACTATTTAAAAAAAAAAAACCAAACAAACCACACCAAAACACAAGACAAGCAATTACACCTGAAAAACATGTTGCAATTGCACTCTGGAAGCTAGCAACCCCAAATGCTTGGAGTTAGTACCTCCACAGTGTGTAAAGTTGTACACGAGGTATGCAAGGCAATAAATGTTGTGCTACTTGAAAGTGTCATAACCTTTGGGGACCTGAGTGATGTCTTAAGTAAGTTTGAGAGTTATGGTTTCCCAAACTGCATGGGTGCAATAGATGGAACACACATATGAATCATTGCCCCCGTGGATGGTTCAGATCAGTACTTTTGCTGGAAAAAACCATCATTCAGTGGCACTGCAGGCCACTGCAGACACAAGGGGCATCTTTCATGAGGTGTATGCTGGTGAGCCCACATGACTCTTGTATTCTACACCCACCACACATTTGTTAGAAAGTACAAGGGCAGTTTTAGGCCAAATCCTGAAAAAAGTATTGCTGGAATAACAGTACATCCAGTCATACTTGGTGATGATGCCTACCTCATTCTTCCTTAGGTTATGAGAGGATACAATTGGACACAGGAGATTTAATGAGCGCCTTACGGAACACAGAATGCAGTTTTGGTATACTTAGGAAGGGGTGGTTAATGCTTTCAAAGACAGTGGCTATGGTAACTAAAAATTTAGCCAATGTTATTGCAGCTTGCTGTGTTTTGCACATTTGTCAGACAGATGGGTAAGCTCTTGAGTGGTGGACTGGGCAGATAAGGTAGCAATTGATGCACCCGACAACAATGTTTCTCTTCCACAGATTGGTAAAGTACCAAGACAAATTAAAGAACACAGCAAATGGATCAGGGATGCATACAGATATTAGGGCGTTTTGAGACAAGACACTTTCCACCCACTATACATGTTGCAGGGCACCCATAGGGCAACACTGCAGCCCTGCAACATGTATACTTTCAAGGTCAAGTAAGGGATAATTGTCCATGGCAACCAATGCATTTTTCAAACCTTTCATGCTAACATTATGTAACACTAAGCAGTACTGCAAGTGGTCCCAGTTAACTTTTTACCCATAAACGGATATGATTTCAAATCTCAAAAGCTTTGGTGCTCTTCAAAGACGTCATCCAGGCAAGTTGTATTATGAAAAGTATTTATTATACAGAGTTATGTTGATACAACCTCACACAAGTTACTTTGATTTACACACATCCTTTCTCTACCTCCCTCCCCTCTCTAGTGAATAGTTAATTTCACACAGAAATTATTGCTTTTACACTATGGTTAAACATTTTCCCAAATTTTTTTTTTTTTTTTAATGTATTGTCATTTTGCATTATTTTTTCCTGTTACACCGGTCCTTTATTATTATTATTACTGAGTTCTCCACATCAAGTTTTTCAGAATTCGAACTACTGGATTGCCAGGGGCAGCCAGTTCTGACAAAAGCTGCAAATGGAGTGGTGGACAAGGAAGTTGTTCTTGGAGAGCAGAACATTAATTTGATACCCTATTACAGAATTATATGGTTAAATTCCTATTGAGCTTGATTTGGGTATGTCTAAATTTTATAAATCTATAAATAGGGGGACAATCACATAAAAATGAAACAAAGATAATTAAACATGAATGATCGAGAACCACCAAACAAAGTGATAAAGACTGATGTTCTACAATGGTGCCATACAATCAAAGAGATGACGTCCATACACATATCCAGTTGATGAGATCCCAGGTTATTTTGAAATGATCTTTTTCAGGAATCTTAGAGTGGATATCAATGCACTCTTGATCTTCTACACACTAGTAATATACAGTATGTACAGAAATGAACAGACTAGGTCTCCTCTGCACAAAACAGTAACAATACAAGAACATGATCGTGCATATAATCAATAAATTCACAGTCCCCATTTATACATGTCTAACCTAATACAACTACAGCACATATAAACAACTGAGATGAAGATCACTCTATACCAAAGCAAGAACGACGTAGTATCAATATGCTGTTATCCAATATCAAAACACCATGTGTCATAGCCCCCACTAGTAACAAAGCTGTATTTTGGAATCTTACCCACAACCACATCTGTAGTCCAGGAAATGAGAGAAAATATGTATATAATCTCTCTAGAGGATATGTACCTATTTAAAAAAAATACAAGAGACTTCAATATCTCTGTGAACATATCACCATCCAGTATACTCTGGATCTTATATACTTCATAAGCTCTCATGGTATTATGACCCATGTAGAGAATACAGTAAACTTTAATGGAGTAATAATCATAACATCTATCCCAGCCAGTGTATAAGTAATAACTCTTCACAACATGTGTGTGTATTTATCTATCTACCTATCTCTATCAGATATGTACCTATGTAAAAAACATAATAGCCTCAGTCTCTCAGTGAAAATACCATCTAGTATGACCTGAACCCTGTATAATCCATAAATTCTTGTATTGTTGTAACCCATGTAGAGAATACAATAAACTTTAATGGAGTCATACGCCTAACATACCCCAGCCAATGTATAAATGATAACTCTTCACAAGAGGAATCACCTCTCACTAGTACCTTTTCACAAGAGGGATTACCCCTAGATATGTATACCAATTTCCTCCTGCCAACAATTGTCATTATCTGGTGTACCCTAAACCATGTATAATTCATAACCTCTCCTGGAAAGAATAATCCTATATATACTTGAAATCAATTTGACTCTAATTTCTCTCATAAATCAAACATTTGTAGGCCACTAAACACACAAATCTTAAATACAAATAATCAATAGTAACTGTACAAAAATCCAGGTGGCTCTTACCCCACTCCACAAACAAGGAACTACTATCCAAATACAATCCATTGACTACTCTACAGTCTTCACGCCATTGTCTAAGTGGCCCAGGTACTCCTATGCAATAAAAAAAGCTACTATGAACTCCCATTATATTCTCTATTGCCTGCATATCAATAAACATTCACACTACTTCTATCACCTCAAAATAGATACAAACATCTAGGATAAGATTCTCCAACAATCTTACATTGTATATCACAAACAATAAGGCACACATTCTAGGAGGAGATATTTCCTCTAGCTGCTGATCCAGCTACTGGGAATTTGACCAGCTTATATACACAATCTGACCTACTTAACTCCCAGTTCACCTGTATTCAATGGGGCTGAGTTAGAGACCTGCTAATTCTCAAAATATTAACCCTTTCATTGCATTGCCTAGTCACTTCAAAAGACAATAAATGTTGGTGGCTTGGAAAGGGAGAATATATTGTAAGCCAAATTGAAAGCAGATATGTTGAATAAGACTCCAAAATACTTTCAGAATAGTATATCTAATGACAATATCACAGAACAGTGTTCTTATAAAAAACAGGACAATTCCATTTTATCATTGAGACCCTTGGGGGATACTGTATTGAGGGTGTGGATCGAAAAGCTTTCTCTTCTTAATAATGCAGAATGAATATCCAACACACTCCTAGAACCAACCGTAACCACTTCAATGACAAAAAAAAATCTTAAAATGAGAAGAAGAATGTCCTAGTGTGAACAGTTTTTTATAGTAAAACTTTATGCTACATTGAAATTATGTCCTGATACACATGACATTACCAGGGACTTACAGTCATGCTGGAGACGTTAAATTAGCAATGAATAATTAACTTATTATCTGGGCTTCAAAAACTGTCTATATACACACCAGGGTTCCTAGTTTTCTCTTTGCAACAGAAAACCAGAGAAAAACCTTGTAGGAGGGTCCATCTCACCATGGGTGAGTATTTGCAGCATTATGCCCAGATCACTGAAGCAGTCACTTGGGGGAATCCGTATACAGTTTATTTCTACAACACAATGTTGGTCCCAGCCACGCAGCAAGCCTCTGGCCAGGCTCAATACATCCACTCTGTATCATACAAGCCCCAAGCCTAGCCAGGGAACAGTCCCTGACTGGCTCATATCCCACTCACAATACAGGCGTCTCAGTGGCAACACTCCACAGCTTCCTTCAGTTGGGTATCCAGGCAGCCTCTGCAGAGATGTACTCCCCTCTCTGTCCCAGAGCAGGCACCCCTCTCTTTTAGGCTGGCCTCTCATTTATACTTCAGGTCACGCCCATCCACGTCCTCTTTCTGCCTGGTGACCATCTTAGGTGACCCACATGTCAGGCACCATTTTGTGGCACAGTCCTGCCACAAACCTGCTCTACCTGCCCATACAACAGCCTTGAACTATTGCCAATATTGGTCATTTCTGAAAGTGTGTGAATAGAGAATCAATATTGGTAATGTCTCAAAGTGTGTGACTTACTAAGTGAATGACTGAGCTCTCTTAGGTCTTTAAGAACAAGGACGACAGAACATAGGAGCGAGCAACATAACAAACAAGAGAGCTACAACTCCTTTAGTCAAACAATTTTTAGAAGCCAATCATTCATACTTTGATTTTGTATTTGGGGGCTTAGAATGGTGTCAGCATAAACATAATGATCCAGAGAACTTTTTATTGAGTAGAGAATGTTTTTGAATTTTTAAACTACACACAGAGGCACCTCATGGCCTCAATGAGGAGTTTGATCTTTCAATTTTCTTGTAATTCTCTTGGCCACATTATTCATGACATTTCCCATGTCATTACCATAGGCATTTCCATGGGTCAGCTATGGATTTGGTCAGCTATGGATTTGGATTTTCTAATTATATTTTTGAGCGGTATTTCCTCTATCACCATGATATTGATGTCCTCCTTTTTCATCTGGCATGAATTATGATTCCTAGAATAATTGCCAATGTATTTGTCAAACATTCACTTGTGATGATGAATTACATCTATTTTTTCATCACACAGGAGTTCTTAAAATGTTGGTATCCCTTTGGTCTGTTGTAGGAGAGGGCAGTTTTTCCATATTTTACTTCTAGTTTGTCAATTTTTTCAACTATGGCCCCTTTCACACAGACACTCTAACATTGGTAAAATAGGTTTTACATTTTATTATACATGTTGCAGAGCATCCATAGAACATATCCACACCTGCAGCCCTGCAACATGTAAAATAAAATGTAACAGCCGTTTTATCAGTGTTAGAGTGTCTGTATGAAAAGGGCCTATGGCTGTTTTCACACAGACAGGGGTGGGTGGGGAGATGGGTGTGCTCGCACGGTGTGTGGAGGTGGGTGTGTGGCCCTTTTTACACGGGTGCCTCCCACCCATCTCCACCCATCGGATGGGTGGGAGAGCATCCGTGTGAATGGGGTCGGGTGGGTATGTGCGCTCCCGCGACCCACCCATCAACACCCATCTACACCCACGGAGCAGCCAGGAAGGAGCCAGCATGCTCCGTGCATGGAGGTGGGTGGAGATGGGTGTTGAACACCCAGCCGTCGGTGTGAAAGGGGAAGCACCACCACCCACGGGAAGGATCCACCAAAATCAGCGAGACACAGCTAGAGAGGCACCACAGGAGTGCACAAGCAGACAAACCCATCGGGAGAGATGCTGAACGCCCGGCTGGGAGAAGCAAGCGAGGACATGGGTGCGCCGGCTCCCAACATGTCAAGCAGAAAAGTCACTGGCAAGACCATGGCAGCCAGTGCCATGTCACACGCAGGAAGGAGCAGGGTAAGCCGAGGGATCACAGTCAAGCCAGGGGAGGGGGGCCCAGGCCCCTGGTGCTGGGGAGGGGGAGGGAAGGATGCCAACTGACACCTCTCCCGTTCTGAAAGGGCAGAGGATGTAACGCAGCGTGGCTGCACCCCCACCCCGCAACGCGGCCCAGGGAGGAGAGCGCCTCTGACAGTGAGGTAAGAAAGGGTAGCTCCACCCACACAGGTGAGGGGGCAGGGCACAGACAAGTTCTGAGCACATGCCAGGGTTCCACTGGCCAGACCGCAGACAGCTCCACCACCACCCCCAACAGGAAAGCACCCACACCCTGGAGCACAGCACCACTGAGGAGACAGGCAAGGAGGGCCTCTGTGGCCGCCAGGTAAAACAGGGGGAACCCCGGGGGGGGGGACGGAGAAGGGGGAGAGCAAGGAACACCCCACAGCACCAACAGGGGTGCAGCAGGACAACAGCTCACTCAGATGCATTCCCCCAACAGGAGAGCATCTGTTCCACTGCCACTACAGCCACCAGGAGGGCCCCAGACAGCAAAGCTGGACTGCCCTCCACAGGCGGTCCCCAAAAGGGGAACCCCTAGACCAGGGATGAGACCCTGGATTCATACATCTGTGGGAGGATGAAAAGGTCCAGGCAGACCTGGTGCGCTGCTTCAAGACAAAACATGTCTATGAAGTCATCGCCCAGGAGATGCAGTGCATGGGGTAAAATAGTAGGGTTGCCATATTGCCCCGTTGGCTGGGTACTGCCCAGAATGCGCGCTTTCCACCCGGTGCCCATTTTAAGCATAGCTGGCCCGGAATCAGCCCCATCTCACTCATCCGAACCATACTTTGCCTTAAATTGCCTTGCCTGTGACTCTTTCTCTCATCACTGACATCTGCTGGTGGAGTGGTGTCACTGACTCCAGCAACCAGCATGTGTGCTGTGACTCCCCCAGCTGATCCCTGCTCCCAGCAGCTCCACTTGGTGAGCACTGGCGCTGTGTGAGCCTGCGCAGAGCTTTACGGGGCGAGAAGGCATGCAGGGGGTGAGTAAGGCAAGGCAGCTGTGTGAGGTGGCTGCAGCATGCAAGAGGAGCGGAGTGGAGAGCTGAGTGGACACTCACTCCCTGCTTGTTGAGCCGGTCACCGCCCTGTCCAGCAAGCAGGCAGGAAGGCTGCAGCAGCAGCAGCAGAAACAAGAAGCAGCCTGCTCCATCTGCGATCTGATCAGCGATCGTCGCCTCCCAACCTGCCCAGGCCCTGCACATCCAGAGGAGTCTGTGAAGGAAGGATCCTGATTCCTGCTGTCTTTCCAGACAGAAGGAGGAGAGGAACAGGAGTGGCAAGCCTCAACTCTGCGCTTCCCTAGTTATTACTGCTGCCCCAGGCCAGGACTACAGACAGCGAGTAGCTCTCTGTGAGGCGAGCTTTCTAAGGGTGTTTTCAGACATGACACTAACCCCAGTTTAACCACACTTGAACATTTCTTATGCATGTTGCAGGGCTGTATTGGTGCCCTATGCAACCCTGCAACATGCATAAGAAATGTTCAAGTGTGGTTAAACTGGGGTTAGCGTCATGTCTGAAAACACCCTAAGTTATTAGGCTGTTAAACCTAATTATTACTCTATGTATCGCTAGTACTTTCAAGTGGGGAACTGTATATTTTGTTTTTCTCTATTATGTAAAGACTGTTGTATTACACTTGCTTTTTGCTCTCCTGACTTCTCATTGCTTTAGTAAATATAATCTTGTTCTCCGCAGACACCACTGTTGTGGTCTTTAGTTGTAGGTAGATAGCTCTAGAGAGGAAGAGGCGGCTTACATTCACATGCTTGATGTCATGTTACTGACTTTAAAAATCTCTGTGCCACAGTGACAATGAGGGATAACTGGGGTACTGTTGGAAATTTGGATTTATTTGGTGAAAGGGTTTCGGAGATACAGCCTCATCTCCCACTGATGCTATATTTTAATTCCAAAATTGATTTTTAATTTGTCACAAGCCTGCAGGCTTAATTGAAGTTGCCTTATACACCACCACTGGCCTGCAAACTCTTCAGGAACCCAACTACTGTGTAGTAAAAGTTCAATGTGATGGAGGTTTTAATAGTTTTAGGAAAAAAATCTTCCTTCAGTAACTTTTAAGAGAGTCCAAATGCAGCAAAATCAAAAGGGACGTTTCAGTGGGCAGCTCTACAAGTCTCAGTTGGCATTCAGTCAGGGGCTTAGCATCCATTGAGCAAATGGATAAAGCTGGGGGCTTCTAGGCACCAGGGAGGCTACCTGGCGCCACGGAGGCAGCCCTGTGGCTGGGCTGGAGAAGGCCTGGGTGCAGGGCACCCCCACATCATGGGGGGGGGGCATCCTCACCTGCCTCTGCCTGCTAGTAGTGCTGCAGCAGCAGGTGATCGGACTGGCAGATAAAATTGTTTGTTTATAAACAACTCCTCCCCATGTGTTATGCCCTGCCCCCTGGGTGGGGCTCTAGTGGGGGGCTCTCCATGGCTGGAGCCCTGGGGGCCTAGGGCACAAGGGGCTGTGGGCTGCTAGCCCAAGTACTCACAAACCACGAGCTTCTTCAACACTCTTTATTCACCCAGCGAGGTATCAGCAATACACAGTGGGTGTATCCCTCAAGTCCTTATCCCCGCTGAGGGGTTCAGTCTCTGGGCCTCCGGTCAGGCCCTCTGGCTCAGTTCTGCTGTGTAGGCCCTCCTACACAGTTAGCTCGGCTGGAGAGAAAGCAGGTGCGTCTGCCTCCTAGCCGATCATGCCCCCAACTGCCCGTGTGCCTCGCATGCGCTTTTCCTGGCTCCGCCCACCAAGTCCCGTGCGGGGCTCTGCTGCACAGATGCTGCCACACCATGTGAGTGTTCAGAAGGTTGTTGCTTTGTAAAGAAGGTTCTTCGAGTTAGCTCCCAACATTCCCGCAACTGGGTTGTGCATGGCATGTTCACCCTATTCAAATAATAGACCACGTGATGGTCTTGAGCTCCTTTAGTATAAAAAGCACTCTCCCCCTCAGAATGACAGTTGCTTCCAACCCTTTCTAGGAATATAAGAAAAAAATTCCATGCAGGGCTGGAAGGGTGGGTGTTGTGAAAATGTTAGGGAGCCATCTCAAAGAACCTTGTTTACAAGGCAGCAACCTTCTGTTCTTCTTCGAGTAGCTCCTCACAGGCCATTTTTACATGGCTCTGCTGGGTGGTGGAGTCCGTGAGCGCACCGGTGGCTGGGCAGGGCGTGCACACGGCTGCGCACACATCCCCACTCACCCGCACACACAGAGCAACTGCTATTTTCCCCGGTTTCTCCATGCATGGGGACGAGTGGGGGGGTGTGAACCAGTTCTATGAAACCTGTGGTAATTATTTGGACACATGGACTGCCTGCTTTAGCGGAACATTTTTCTTGTATGACTCTGAACACTGTTCCAAATTGGGATGATATACAGAGAACCTGTGAATTCATATCTGATACAGCTGGTAGTGATATGGCAATTGATGACACTGTTTTAATTGACCAGTGTGTTCTTTTGAGGGGCCACTTAGAAGTCAATCTTGAGAATGGAAGCCAATTAATGACACATGAAAAGTGGGTGAGGTTTTTCAACTCCTGTGTTAGTCCAGAGCAATACAGTGAGTTCCTAAAAATAGCTCAGTATTATTTTGCCATTCCTAGTACCAATGCTAATGTTGAATGAATTTTCTCACTTATGAATGCTCAATGAACAGATGAACGAAATAGTCTGCAGGTGCATACAGTATGATCTATACTATTCCAGTACAACTTTGGTGACTTCAATTGCATTGACTTTCATAACTACATCAGTAAAGTGCCAGCAATACTAAATAGTGTATCAACCAAGTATGACTGATACAGCAAGAAACAAGATGAAGAAGCTAATCAAGAAGGTTAAACTAGAATTGGGTTGCCATATATGCAAATTTTTAGTGGGCACTTATGAGAAATACAGGTTGCTGCAGCTCTGCAAACTATATTTTTCATAAGTGCCCGCTAAAAATGTGCACACATGGCAATCCTGCTGCTAAGCACGCTGCTGTTCATCATTGTGGCTGGCTGATTTGGGGAGATTATTATTATTATTATTATTAACAAATATTTATATAGCGCCAGCAGTGTACCTGGCACTTTACAAAGTAATAAAATAGACTAGGGCTTACAATCTAAGAGACGGGAGCTGGGGGAGAGACTTAGGAAGGGGGAACAGAGGGAGAGACAAGGGGTCTAACATTCATGAAGATGCAAGGTCTCAAGTGCACGTACTTGGCTTGGTTACGATGAGAATGACAGCAGGCAGGTCCATGTTGCAAGGATAAGGGTAAACCGAT
>QEPC01000841.1:4770579-4828097 GCA_003113815.1 Sphenodon punctatus | reverse complement strand
CCCCCCCCGCCACAGTGGCGTGCAGATGCCGTGTAACGTGTTCTCATTCTCAGACTCTCCCAGACTCCCCCCCAGTCCCAGCGGTCGGTGCTCCCGAGTCCTGGGCCTCCCCCCAAGTCGGTGTTACTAGAACTTCCGGGCTGCGGCTGCCCCCCGCGCCCGCCCCCCACCAGCCCAGCTGGGCCCCAAAGTTCAAAACACGGCACCCCCCCGCCCTTTCTTACCCCCGCTGGGCCCGCTGCCGCCTCCACTCCACACAGTCACACTCTGGGGGAGCCTGGGTCTGTCCACCACCGCTGCGCTGCTGCAAAGAGCATGTGCCTCGAGTCGTCCTGGTCGCCCAGCAGCAGCAGCAGCAGCTCACTAGCTCAGCCTCTGCTCGAGTGACGAGTCGCCCACCGGCCGCCTGCCTGCCTCGTGTGTGTTCTGCTGCTCTCGCTGGATGCCGGCGCATGTGCAATGGACCTGGTTTCCAGCACAGCGCACGGCTTGTCACGTGTCAGGGAGGCGGGGCTAAGGCCAAAGCGGCAGCGAAGAAGGCAGGAGGGAATCGGATTCAGGATTGAGGGGGGGCGGGTGGGGGGGCCTGGCGGGGCTGTGGGGGCGGGCCCACCTACCTCTCAGTCAGGCCGCTGCCTGCTGGGGTCCAACCACAAACACACACAAAAATTAAAACGGCTTAGCTATCAGGAGGGACGGATGGACTGTGTGGGCCCCCAACCATGGTGGGCCCCAGGACACATGTCCTGTCTGTCCCTATGATAGCTACGCCCCTGTTTAGGACATTCTACACTTTTGGTTCTATTAGATCTCTCGGCAGTGTTTGATACAGTGGATCATGGGTTGCTGTTGAGACAGCTGCGGGCCCTGGGGGGAGTGGACGGGACTGTTTTAGGATCGCTCCGCTCATTCCTCTTGGAGAGGAATCAGCAGGTGGTGCTGGGGAAAGAAACATCTGGCTCCCGGGATCTCGCTTGTGGTGTACCACAAGTTTCGATTCTGTCTCCATTGTTATTTAACATCTACATACAACCCCTGGGGGAGGTCGTGAGACGCTTTGGTGTGCTTTGCCACCAGTATGCTGATGACACCCAGCTGTACCTCTCTTTTTCAACAAACCCAGGCCCTGCAGTCTCGGTGCTTTCCCAATGTTTGCTAGCAGTAAGCGATTGGATGAGACACAGCAGACTGAAGCTGAATCCCAACAAGATGGAGGTGATGTTGGTGGGTCGAGTGACGAAGGTGATAGCCTTCCTCGTGGAGGGGGTTTGCCCCTCGCTGGCCCCACAGGCATGGAGTTTGGGGGTCCTGTTGGACCCTGGCCTCTGGTTGGATTGTCAGGTGGAAGCAGTGGCAAAGGGAGCCTTTCGCCAAATACATCTTGTGCGTAGGATCCAGCCATATGTTTCAAGCTCTGACCTGGCCACCCTCATCCATGCATTCATTACCTCAAGGCTAGATTACTGCAATGCGCTCTATGTGGGTCTGCCCTTGATGACAACTCAGAAGCTGCAGCTGGTGCAGAATGCAGCAGCCCATCGTAGGGAGCACATTACACCTGTGCTCTGGGCTCTGCACTGACTGCCTATAGCGTTCCAGGCCCAATTCAAGGTGCTGGTTTTGACCTTTAAAGCCCTACATGGTCTCGGACGCTCCTATCTGAGAGACCACCTCACTCCCCGGGCCCTAAAGCGACCTCTGCGATCGACCAGGGGTGCCATCTTGGAGGTCCCCAGGGTGAACCTGGGGGCCATGATGGAGAGGACGTTCTTGGTGGTCGCACCACGGCTGTGGAACTCCCTCCCAGAGGAAGCTTGCCGGCTCCCAGTTTGTTGGCCTTTCGTCGGGCCTGTAAGACCTGGCTTTTTGTCCGGGTCTTTGGGGGAGTGAGGGTGGGTTTTCGCCAGTCAGTTTACCTCCTTAATTGTTTTAATGATGAATTGATTGTTTTAGTAACCCTTTTTGTATTGTTTTTAATGTATGGATTTAAGTTGTTGTGAGCTGCTGCGAGCTGCCTTAGGGCTGGAGGGAGCAGGGTATATGTTTTAAAATAAATAAATAAATAAATAAATAAAAGTACTGAAAAACTGAGCTCAGGATAAGGAAGCAGAGAGGAGGGATGCACACAATGGTAGGGGACAGATCCATGGCACAGACCCATGATTTGGGCCCTCCTTTTCTTTAATTTTTCTTTACCATTATCTTAAAATGTATATGCCGCCCCCTCCTGCCTCATGCATCTCGGGGCGGCCCACAACATTTAAAAAATATTTTAAAACATTAAAAGAAACAATAGTAATTACAATTTTTTTTAAAAACCCAATATCAAACCCCGTCCCCCCCGACCCTAATCCAACCCACCCACCCACTCCCATCTCCCCCGGGAAAGGCCTGGTGGAACAGCCAGGTCTTACATTGTCTGTGGAAAGAGGGGAGGCCAGCAGCCAAGTTGATCTCCGACGGGAGTTCCACAGCCACGGCACAGCCATGGAGAACACCCTCCTCATAGTGGACAGTCACTCGGTAAACCCCGAGGAAGGTGCCCCCAACCGACCGCAGGGGTCGCTCCAGGACCCGGAGGGTGAGGCGGTCCTGTAGATAGGCGGGGCCCAAGCCATTTAGGGTGTTAACGGTCAACACCAACACCTTGAATTGGGCCCGAAAACCTACAGGCAGCCAGTGCAGAGAGTGAAGCACCGGTGTAATATTGCTTGTGTCAGTCCGTCTCCGTCAGGAGATGGGCCGCCGCATTCTGCACCAACTGCAGCTTCCAAACAGGCACGAAGGGTAGCCCCATGTAGAGTACATTGCAGTAATCCAGTCTCAAGGTAATAAAATCATGGATGACTGGCCAGATCCAACTCCGAGACATACGGCCTAAGCTGATGCACCAGATGTAACTGGTGAAATGCTCCCTTTGCCACAGGCGCCACCTGGGCACCCAGGTGGAGCTGTGGGGCCAGAAGCACCCCCAGACTCCAGACCTGAGAAACCAGGGGAGGACGGACCCCATCAATGATGGGGGGCACCACTCCCTCGGTCCTCCCCACAACCATCACCTCTGTCTTGTCAGGATTTAGCCTTAGGTGGCTCACCCTCATCCAGTCCTCCACAGTGGACAAACACCGGGTAATACACCCATTAAGCACCCCTGCCCCCAACCTCTATGTGGCCCTCGGAACTTGTACTAATTTTCAGTGTGGCCCCGAGGACAGAAAAGATTCCCCACACCTGGTGTAAAGGGACACCCACCCATCTCCACCCACCGCACGAGCACACCTATTCCCCCACCCACCCCTGTCCGTGTGAAAACGGCCTAAGAAGTTGGGGGTTTTTTAAGTTGCTCTCACAACAACATTTATAATGCCTTTTAGGGTTGATTTTTACATAAGGATTGATTGACAGTTGATGTCACTCTTCCTCCTTCATATCTTCCATGAGTACCTGTTTACAAGAGTTAGTTTTTTCCAAAAATTATTTACATCTTATATGATTTGAAAAATTAGATGTTTCTTAGTCTCTATTTTGTTTGTCTTACATCATCTGCCTGGTTATTTAGGTATTTTTGAAGTAGGTTTTTGTAGCCTTACATTTTTGTAAGGCTTTTAAGTTCTGATTGCCTTATGAGTATTTAGCTTTTGCATATCAATATAAATCATGCTCCTTTAACTATTTAAGCTTTGGATTGTAGGACTCTGTAACTGTGCCGAACAATGTTCAGAAGCTTTTTCATGGGCCCTTTTCTCATGGGCGCAGGTGCATGGGGGGGTTGCAGTGTGTGGGGATGGGGGGTCCGTTCCCATGGGTGCACACCCATCTCCCTGCACGGAGCAACGGTTGTTGTCGCCAGTTGTACCACGCATGGACGATGGGGGTGGGTGGGTGTAGCGTGGGAGCACACACGCACTCCCGCCCACAGCATTCCTACAGATGCCCACCCATCCCCCCCTGCACCCGCAATGGCATTCCAATGGATGTCCCCTCCCCACCCACACACACACGTGAGTGTGGGAGGGTGCCCATGTGAAAACAGCCATAGTTACACCACTTTAATATTTCTTTCAGGGTTTCATGATTTTAGAATTTTTAAGTATCTTTCTTGAATCCACTTTCTGTCAGAATATCCTTCCACCTTTTATTTATAGGTAAGAAACCTTTTGCATTACAGTTCACTTTGAACATTTTGAATTGATTTTTATAGTCAGGGGCCTCAAGGTACATATCCCTCTTGTTCATATTTGTTGTTTGTTATTTAATTTATCTTTCTTAGTGCCAAGCCACCTGTTTAAGAGGACTATGAAGCCCTGAGGAAGTTTTTTATGAAACATGTTGGCTTACTACAATTTTGGAAATTAAGCTTGGACAATAGTCTGTGTTTTCTTATGATGGATTGAGTAGGATTTTCTATTGTTTTGAGCCATTAATGTAGATACACATGATTATGTATTCCTTGATTTTTTAATTAATTAATTATATATATATATATATATATAATATTTCTACCTCTTTTTATAAATTTGTTATATCTCTCACCATTGAGATTTTATAAGTGTATTTATTTACAGCCCCCTGTTGGTGTGTGTCTTTGGTGAGCGCAAGCCCACCTCCAACCCCCAGTGTAGACTCAATACCAGTTTCCCTATTGTGGGACCAGGGCCGGCCCCAGGGTTTGTGAGGCAATGTGCGAAGTCTTGGTGTGGGGGTCTAATTTGCATAATTAGGCCCCACCTAATTATGCAAATGTGTAAATTTACCTAAAATTTACTCCCTTTGGACAGAAAGAATTCCCATTCTCCACCCCTCTGAGCAGCCATAGACAAGCATGGCCTCCCAATGCTTCTCCCTCCCCAGCTGAGCGTCTACCACCACTCCCCAGGAGTGGTTCCACTGCAGGGGCAGCCGGGCAGGCAGTGAAGCAGGCACAGAGGTGAGGCTCCAGGGCCTGTTGCTTCTTGCAGCCAGTGCTATCTGTGCTGCCTGTGCCTTGTGCATGGACACGGTGCGACCGGTCCAGAGATGCTGCTATCAAACACACAAGACACCCAAATGCAGCTAGCCTATTATATATATATAACCAGTTCAGTTGTGCTCCCATAAATTGTTCACACTGCCCCCACCCCATAACCAGTTCATTTGCACCCTGTCCCCCCCACCATATAATCAATTCATGCTGTCCCCAACCCATAACCATTTCATTTGTGTCCCCAGGGCAGCGTGAATTGATTATATGGGGGTGTGCAAATGAACTGGGTATGGGGTGCGGGTTTAAAGAGTATTCCTGTTAGCAATAACTTTATTAAGAAGAGTTAGTGAAATAGCAGCCATAACAACCTCAGAACCATATTTGCAGATTTTCCAAGATAGAATAGATATTGCTTTACATCCTAAATTCCAATCTAAGGTAGTATAAGTAATACAGCTGTGAGAATGTGACCCTTTTTACATGGGCCTCTCCGAGCCATGAACACGCAGATTTCTGCGTGTTCATGGGTGGGGGAGTTCCGTGTGAACGATGCGGTGCACACACCCATGGTGAGTGGGGGTGCGTGTGTGCCTGCCTAACACGCATCCCTACTCACCCCCCCACTCGTCCCGATGCACAGAGCAACTGGGGGAAATGGTGGTTACTCCATGGGTGTGAATGAGTGGGGAGTGAGTGGGGGTGCGTGTGGCTGTGAGCACGCCCCGTCCACACACCAGGGTACCCACAGATTCCCCACCCGGCAGAGCTATGTAAAAACAGCCTGTGAGGAGCCACTTGAAGAAGAACAGAAGGTTGCTGCCTTGTAAATAATGTTCTTTGAGATGGCTCCTAACATTTTCACAACACCCACCCTTCCAGCCCTGCATGCAATTTTCTTATATTCCTAGAAAGGGTTGGAAGGAACTGTTACTCTAAGGGGGGAGGATGCTTTTATACTAGAGGAGCTCGAGACCATCACATGATCTATTATTTGAATAGGGTGAGCATGCACAACCCAGTTGTGAGAATGTTGGGAGCCACTCGAAGAACCTTCTTTACAAGGTAACAACCTTCTGATCACTCACATGGGGAGGAGGAGTTTGTAAACTAGCAGCTTTATCTCCCAGCCCGATGCTGCAGCGCTACTAGGAGGCAGAGTCAGGTGAGAGATGGGGAGCAGAGCCAGGGAGGGGAGGCAGAAGAACATATTGGGAGAGAAGCTGACTGCATCCTCCCACCCAGGCTGCACATGTGGCACATGCCTGGGGCCGGCCATGTGTGGAACTGCCACAATGGTCCTTTTCAAATGGGCCATGGTGGGTGGGCGGATGGGTGTGCGCCCGCTCTACCCATCTCCATGCACAGAGCAACCAGCATTGGAGCTTGGTGCTCCATGTGAGGGTGATGGGGGGAGGTGGGGGGAGTGCACATGCACCCCCACCCACTGCCCGTGGTGTTCCCATGGGTGCCCATCCATTCCCCCTGCACCTGCCGTGGCATTTGCACAGGCTTCCCGCCCCATCGTACATGTGTGTGAGGCGGGGGGTGGGGGTGAGGGTGAGGAGGGCATGTGAAAAGGGCCCTTGTCTCCTCATTTTTACCTTTTGAAGATGCTAAGGACCTAGATTTTACAAGAAGATAGGGGGAGCAGACTTCTTTGGGCTTTCTCACTCACTAGCTATGATGGACCTATTGCTGAGACATTATGGGAAAGGATTTGTTTTCCCACCCAATCTGTCTTTCACCAACTGGATGTGATATAATTGATTATGGGTGTGTGAGGCTATATCATGTACCTGAGGTATAAATTTCCTGCCAGAATTTAGGAAGGCCTCATGTGAAGGGGATAGTCACTCCAAGGAATGCAGAGTTCAACCAGATGCAAGACAATGGCATGGTCTTTCTCCCACACACATACTGCCTCAAGGTTTTGAAAATTCAAAGCAATTGTTTCAAAGTAGTTTACCTTCAGAGTCATTAGAAAGTGGTTAGCTCAAACTGACTGGCCAACAGCTCAGCAGACCCTGCAGAAGGGTGCCCTTGAGGACAAAAGACAGAATCCTCTCTCCTGCCCATATGGTTTTGAGGTTCACAGTTATTCTGAATGAATCATGTCACTTGGTCTCTCTAGGTTGAGAATTTTGCTCCTTTATAAAGAAAGGCAGCTACTGAGCTACCAGCAGTCGAGTGACCTTACATTGGCATAGACTGAACACAAAGGATGGGGACAATTTAGCAGCTGGGAGTGTAGCTAGCTAACTACAGAAACCTTAGATCTTTCCTCTGTAAGATCTACTGATTCTGAAGCAGGGGCATGGAGGATTAAGCCAGATGAGCTAGCTAGTTCCACTGTGTATTTAAGAAAGAGGATTTATCAGCATTAAACATGTGTCTTTCTTAATAGCATGGATGATTTAAAACAGAAATTGACTCATGAAAGTGGCTTCCTATTGTAGAGGTAAAGTGGTGCTTTGGGGCTCTGTGCCTAGCACTGTACAGGAGGTGCTAAAAGAGGGCAGTCCTGATAAAAACATAGATTGAGTATGTATTTCCAGAAGTTATACTGTCTCCCTTTAGCAACTGGTGAGGTTGCAATTCATCTGCATACTCTCCCAGCTGCCTCAGCTGTCAACACCTGAGGACGCTGCGATCCTCCTGGAGCTTGGCTTTTCTGCTGCCCGAGTTCCAGCAACCAGCGAGCCAGGAACTGGTGAGGTTGCGGTTCCTCCATATACTCTCCCAGCTGCCTTGGCTGTCCACATCTGAGGATGCCGCGACCCTCCTGGACCTTGGCTTTTCTGCCGCCCAAGTTCCAGCGACCAGCAAGCCAAAAGACGCGTGCCACAGCAGAATACTACAACAACTAAGGGTAAGCTTAAGGGTACTCCTACCACCTGGTGGCTCCACAGTGGCCAGTAGGTCAGTCACTCTCCACTTTGTTCTTCCTAATCTTTCACCTTCCCTCTCCCTCCTTCTCCCCTTTTTCCCTCTCCCCCCACATCTTCCTTCCTCTACTTCTTTTCCCCCTGCTCCTTCCTCCCTCCCAGCCAATCACTTCTCTCCAGCCTCCTCACACTTCCTCCTCCTCCTTGGCTACCTTCCCCTTCTGCTCCTCCCCCACCCTCCCTATCTCTCGCCTGCCCTGCCACCTCCTTTCTCCCAATCTTATCCCCATTCCCTGACTTCCCCCTGATCAGCTCCCATTCTCCTGCTCACTTTGGAACTGTTGCTCCTCTGCCAATAAAGCACCCTACATCCATGATCTCTTCCTCTCCCACTCCCTCCAGCTCCTTGCCCTTACTAGAAGAAGAAATGTATTGTAAGCGTGGCCTTTGGCCATTGCTGGATACAACATAACATACACAATATCGAACACAACAAACATAGGTACACAAAATATTGGCATTGCTTGGGACCGCAAGGATTATCAGGGCCTAACAGCTACCCCCGGCCTATGGGGGTGCTGATCGGAAATTTATAAACTGATGTCTCCTAAGAAAAACTGCAGTCAGGAATTTCACCACCTGACAAGGTAATTGGTGGGAGGGGGTAGAGCGAGAGAGAGATGTGCCAGGCATGGTGAAGGAGACAAAGAAACAATAGGTAGTGGTAAAAGCATAGAGGACTAGGCTAAAGCAAACATATAGGTTGGAGGTATAGTGGGAAACAGCTTATCTGGTGAAGGGAATACGCATATGAAAGGAACCAATTTCCTCCCACCAGTTCCTTGTCTTACCTGCTCGCTCCCATTCCATGGCCCCTCATATATACCTGCCCTACACTTGCTCAGTTTATATATTTCTACTGGCTATGCTACATGCCTGAGGAAGGGTCCTGTGTGGCCCACTCTGTCACTTGGGGTCAACACAGCAACCACACACTATCTCTGGATGTTTTCACATTGGTTTAGCAATGCTTTGTATGTCAATTTAGTTTAAGCAGGCAAAAACATGATGCAAAAAGCAGAGAACTGATCTGGTGGCATCAGTGATTTTTGGATGTGCTGGTCTAATAGGAGCATTTTTATTATTATTATTATTATTAACAAACATTTATATAGCGCCAGCGAAGATAAACAGAAGATGGATCCATGAACAGGGTTTGCAGAGGAGTCAGCATTGCTGGGGTAATTGGGAATTATTGGGCAATAAAGAGCCAAAGTCCTAACAGCTTAGGGAGAGACAGAGAAACAGGGAAGAAGCTTAGTGGAGAATGTTTGGAGCCAAGTTAGAGCTCTGGACCATCCCAGAGATGGGAAGGGCTGAACAGAGAGAGAGAGATTAGTCAAAAGGGGATACTTGTGAGGCTATCTGCAGGAGAGAAAGAATGGTTTTTGTTGACATTAAACCACCTGTTGGTGGAGCAGCAGGGGTGGAACTAGAAGAAACTGGTGAACCTCGTGCCTTCAAAGGAAGCTGAGCCTTGATAGACCCAAGCAGTGATGCAAGGGGTAAGTGAGCTGGCTAGAGAGTCCACCATGAAACACTGAACAAGTGTAGCTAAACATGCATTTTGAACAACAGGATCGTCTTTGACTTACCTGAATATTTTCTTCACTTCCAACTTTGTTCTTCATACTGAACACTTGTCCATTGGACTTATTTGTTTGTTTCTGGTACAAATATTTTTTTACATGGTAGAGCAATATGTCTTGAGCAAACATTTGTATAAACTTTGCATAAGGTTTTGACTGATGAGCAAAATATTAGGACATTTTATGCGTCTGGGAATCTTTTCACAGAACACGAAAGCATGAGAAAACCTGGGACCATTAAAATCTGAGACCTCATCATCATCATTTTTAATTTGTATCCCTCACTCTCTTGCCGGAGGCGACTCGAGGTGGCTCACAACACAATACAACCAAAAAATAAGGTCCACAAAAGACCAGTACAATATATAACACACAATTAAATAATACAATTCAGCAGTACAATAGTATACATACTGCAAAACAATATCATACCCTCCCCCTTCACTCCTACCATTTCCAGCTTCACACATCCCCTCCCACCCTGCTGCCATGGGGGAGTGGGGGGTGGCTCCTCCATTTCTCATCCCCATCCTCCTGCTCTCACCAGGGAGAAAGGGACACCTTAATATATAACATTCTAGCCACAGAATCCCTTCAATTTAAATAATATAACAAAAACAACCCCCCCCCCCGCCACATATAATCAATGCCATTAATAGTATCTAACTACCCTCTAATAATACTACCCATCCCCCTCCCTGCTGCCTCCAGGGGGGCCCCTCCTCTTCCCCTCCTGCTCTCACCAGGAGGGTACATTCCTCTGCGTATTAGTTCCCCTTCCCACCAGACATCAATGATACTAGCCTTACTTCCCAACCCCAGTCGTGAGGCCCAGTCGAAAGGCCCAGCCAAAGGGCACGCCCCTTTGGACGTTCCCCTTCGGCACATGCCACTGGCACAGCTGCCAGCATGGCTGTCGGCCGCCCCTTGATCTTGTAGGGGTGAAAACAGATGTGCTAGTGGTACGGCGGCTCCCTGGCCCAGAGGGGGAAACAGCGGCTGCCTCTTTCTGGGTCAGGGAGGGACACTGACCAAATGTGGCAACGGTTGGAGAGCCATCTCACCGCTCACCCATCCTGGGTGGGGGAAATGCGACAGGCATGCGGGTGGGTGGCCCTGCCCCACTCCCAGTGCCCTGCTCCCAACATGACGGGCAGCCACAGCACCCGGCCATGATGGCACCTGCCCCATGGTGGGGATGGTGCGGCCAAACATACATGGTGGCCCACTCTTTAGCCTGGAATGAGCATCCAGGATCATCCAGAGGACTCATTCCGGGCCATCTGCCAGGCTACCTGCCCCAGGGTAGTAGTGGGCCAGTGGGGAAACAGACATGTGGTGAGTCCTGGGCCACAATGGGCCAGCATCATGTCTGTTTTCACCCATGGTCACTATACCACACTAGCCCTGCTTCTGCCAATGAACTAGGAGTTGGAGGAAATCCAATGCTGTTTACCTGTAATTCTTTTTAAAGTATTTGCAAATAAAAATCTGTGTTTAGAGCGAAAATCCTTGGTCCTTCTGTAATCTCCAAAGTGGACCTAGTCTTTGTGGGGATCAGGGTAGTTTTTTCCATTGGTGTGCGTATCTGGGAAACTAAAGTCACTTGCAATGTAGGTTGGTAAGATTTTTTTATTTTTTTTTACGAGACAGGCTAGGTAAGGACCTGTGCGTCAGTTCCCTCAGGGTGCATACAGAAACCGTCAATAACCAAGCAACAAACTAGATAATCGGTGTGTTGGTTCTCATCCAATAATAATTTGTTTCTTAGGAGAAACACCAAAGCTTAATCCTTAGACTCAAATCCCCTTTTCCTCCCTGGGATTTTTATTTAGTTTTGAATGCTCTGATGGATCCTCCATTGGAACATATAAGACAGTTTTTGACCTACCCCTGGAGAACATTCTTGCCTTCTTACTCAGGATTTGTTCCTGCCTGTGAAGTCCACCAATTCCAGGGGTCCCCAGGGTGTCCAGTGCCTCGCATTATTTCTAACGAGGTTACCCCCAACCAAGGCTCTCCCTGAATGGCTTCTTAAAGCCCTCAGGCCTGACCGCATTGTCCTGTCCAGATCCCAGCAGGGGTGCAAAACTGCTTCAGTGTCCCTGCTCCTTTTTTTTTTTTTTTTTGGTGAGGTTGTTGCCCTCAGCCGAAGCCTGGGGAGGCCCTGCCTCCCAGCCGTCCCTGACCCCACCCCCTCCTCCCTGACCCCCCCACCCCCCCTCCTCATGCAGGCTTCCCTGCCTGGTCTCAGGCCTCTTTATCTCCAGTCCCCTTCCCAGCTGGCTACTCCTGTCCGACTCCTTGCCCCCACTGAACCCTGTATAAGAAGTTGTCTGCAATTCTTGTAGGACATTCCCTAGTAGGAGTGGGACTGGCAGGCAGATAGCCCCACACCCCAACCCGCTTAGGACCTTTCTTCTCCCCATCCCCCATTTTAAGTGCACATGGGCCACTGGTACCGAGAACAGGGCCCCTCACAGCGTCTGAACCTCGAGTTCCTTATGGGGCACTAGGGAGGCTGGATTAATCACCTTCAGCTGGGCCAGGGTGATTTGGGCCCCAGTTTCTCTCCAACCCTGCACCCTCTTCCTGTCCACTTCCACAGTGACACAATGCTCCCTTAATGCCCCTGGAGGTTTTGGGAGTACTATGTCCATGAATGCGGAATGGGGCTTGGGCAGTGGGGCCCCTCCTGTCTCCATTACTGCCTCGTCACCCACAGACCCTATTAGCATGTCCATTCTCTGGGTTACTGCATCTTCAGCTGGATGGGTGGTGACCCGAGGGTCTCCAGTAGACCCTAGACCCTATTCCCTTGTGCTCCAGCAGACCGCAGGCATAACATACCATTTCAAAGCGCTCCCTCTGTGGTAGTTGGGGTAGGCTAGAGTCCTTCCTAAGTCAGGTTTATCCAAGTCTTCCAGCAAAGGATAACTCTCCAGCCAGTCTAGGGGTGGTTTCCCTACTGGAGCCATTCAGGCCAGGGTTGCTTCTCACAAATGAGCCCTGGTCCATGAGGTCCCCCGCTTGACTCAGCATTGGCAGTTCTTTTTCCATCAGCCACATTCTCAGATTAGGGGAGGCATTGGCTGAGGTATTGCTCCAAACCCATCAATTTAGGCAGTTCATCTGGGGTCTTTATGCCCCAGCCAGTTGCCCATTTGTGAAGATAACCCCCCAGCTAAGTCACAAACTCTTTATGGGACTTCCCTCCTCCAGCCTTATTTCCTGGAATCACTTACAATATTACTTGGTAGTTACTTGGTACCGGTAGAGCAGGGCTTCTTTAAAGCTCTCCTGAGCCCTTATCAGTCTGTCCATAGGCTTCCAGGCCCTTACTGGAGAGCAGGGAGGCCAAGTGCCTTGCCCAGTCCTTGGAGAGGATGCCATTAAGCTGGCAGTCTCTCAAACACTGTGATGAAGGTGTCTGTCCTCCCACTCCTTATATGTGGGAAACATTTTGAAATCTTACCCCAGGGCTTACCCCATCTGGGTTCCTCTGCCTTAAGGTCACTAGCTCAATATCATGCATGTGCTGTCTCTCTGCATGGTGAGATTCCTTACTTCCAGCTCTTTCTGTGTGTTGAGACTCCTTTCCCACAGCTCTCTCTGCAGCGAGACACTTTTCCTCCAGCTCTCTCTGCTCTCTTTGGACTCTGAGTTTCTTCTCCTCCAGCTGCAGCTTCATCACCTCCAGACAGAATGCTGTGTCTGTGAGTCTGGCTGACCCACCCCATGACGCAGTGGGGCTGCCTGGCTGACTCATTATACCCCACTCCTCTTCCCCCTCTGGCTCAGGTGGAAGGTTTGTACGGTCCAGTGGCACTGCATTTGACTGGCTGGGCAGGCTGCTCCTTTATCTGCCCCGAGGCCTTGCAGTACTTGGGGGGTAGGAGGGGCAGCTCCTCTGTGTTGGAAATACATTCCTTTGGTTGCATTCCCCCTAAGCACCTCATCCTGTTTGTTTGCTAGAAACAGCAGGAGTAGACAGACAGATCAGGGAACCCTTCCCCCATCCTATCTGTCCTACTCCTGCCAGGACCTGATTGGTCAGTCTCCTCCCCCAGGAGGTTTCTCATCTCTTTGTGTCTGAGAGAGCTTCCTTCTTCCCTCCTGAACACACCTAGTCTTAGGACTTAGTATAGATGTAGGCCTTTCCTATCCTACATGTATTTCCTAATAAAGCTACTTAAGCTTAAGTATGCTTCCTGCCTGCTTATTGATGATTAGCTACTCACACTCCTCTGTAAACTCTGCATTGGGCAAATGGATGCAATGATCTCACAGTCCTTGCATTTCCAACAGGGTTATGGGCCCAGACACCCAAAAGGCAGCGCAGAGTGAGTAAAATTGAGTGCTAGCATTAATCTTAAAGGCAGAAAAGAAAAGAAAGATTTTAGTCTCTGTGACCATGGATTCTATGCTGAAGGTCTCCATTCCAGAGAGGCTCACTGGAGCAACAAACTATGAAGCTTGGAGTCATAATGCAAGGATGGCACTGGGAGGACAAGGCCTAAGGAAAATGCTGGAGTCCAACAGACCTACAGATGCAGGGGCAGCACAAGAACTCTGGGATGAGAAAAATGACAAAGCTATGGCAATCATCTCAATGTCGGTGAGTCAGCGTTTACATGTGCACATACGTGACAAGTTAACTGCAAAAGATATGTGGGAAATTTTACAGAGACTGTATCAAGGGAAGTCAAATATATCAAAGATACAAATGCTTAAAAGACTTTGTAATATGAGAATGGATGAGAGTGAAGATTTTTCAGCTCATGTTAATGGCCTGCTTGAACTAGTCAGGAGACTGGAAAATCAAAAGCTGAATTTACCAGATGAATTGATAGTGGCATTTCTGCTGAACTCTTTACCACCAACTTTTCAAACAGTATGTCAGATAATAGAAATGCAGGATAACCAATCTTTGGAAGTCGTTATTCAGAAACTTGAGGAATTTAATATGGCTCAAACTAATGAACAGCCAAACATCCCTTCAGAGTTTGCTTGCAAGGCAGCTGGAAATAAAGAGGTTTTTGCAAAATCTGCGAGAGTTAAGTGTTGCTTCAATTGTGGGGAAATCACCCATCTTGCATATCAATGCAGGAAGCAAGATACTGCAGAGAAACCAGTTAAGCAAGTTCCCAGCTCCTCTGCAAAGAACAAAGGGAGCCATGATAGGGCTTTCAGCCTGGTTGAGGAAAAAGCATCTCAACTTAAAAATGTGGAAGGAATAGAATGTGAGACTGCTTCACATGATTTCTTTGTTGATTCTGGAGCAACTAAAAATCTTATAAAGGACAAAGACAGATTTATTGATCTGGATAGGACTTATAGAACTCCTATAAGATTGGCTAATGGAGAGAAAGTTTATTGTCAAGGAAGAGGCAGGGCTAAACTCATATGTCATCTGGGAAACGGTGAGGAAATGAAAGTTACCATTGAAGAAGCTCTATATGTCCCAGAATTGGATCATAATTTTATAAGTGTCAAGTATGCTGTACAGAAAGGTTTTGCAGTGCATTTTGAAGGGAAATATTGCAGAATTTCAAAGGAAAAGGAGCTTTTTATGCGAGGAATGCTGGATTCAAATGGCCTATTCAAGGTAGATTGCTTGCAACAGGATCAGTATGCAAATGCTGCAAAAGATTGCAGACATAAGAACTGTGAAAGCAAATGGCACAGAAGGATGGGCCATAGAAATGCAGATGTGTTGCATGCACTTCCAGACCTAGTTAAACATTTTAAAATGAACTCATGTGCAACTAAAGATGAGAGATGTGTTTGCTGTGTAAAAGGAAAGGGAACTAGGCCCTCCTTTCATCAGAGCAAGGAGGAAGCCACACAGCACCCCCTACAGCTCATTCATAGTGATATCTGTGGTCCTATGAAGACAAAAACAATTGCAGGAAACCAGTATGCATTGACTTTCATAGATGATTTTTCCAAGTTCACGTTCACTTACTTGATTAAAGAGAAAAGTCAGGTGCTGGAGAAATTTAAGGAATATGTTGCAAGAGCCAGCAATAAGTTTGGAAGATCACCTCAGATCCTAAGGTCAGATAATGGAGGTGAATATGTTTCAAAACAGATGAAAGAATTTTTGAAGCAAAAAGGAATTGAACACCAGACAACCATCCCGCATACACCAGAACAAAATGGAGTAGCAGAAAGAAAAAATCGCTCTCTCATAGAGATGGCGAGATGTATGCTTTTGGATGCGAATCTGCCAAACAAATACTGGGGGGAAGCAGTAATGACTGCCACATACCTGCAGAACAGGCTCCCAACCAAAGGTGCAAAAGCAACACCTTATGAACTATGGCATGGGAACAAGCCCAGTGTGGGGCACATTAGAGTGTTTGGCTCTAAAGCCTATGCTTATATCCCAAAGGCCAAAAGGACCAAACTTAACACCAGATGTGAAGAAGGGATACTTGTTGGCTATGCACAAGGATGCAAGGGATACAGAGTAATGGACACTGACACTGGAAATGTGAAGATAAGCAGTGTGGTCTATTTTGATGAAAATGAAAAGGGAAGCACTGATCAAATGCCAGACCTAATGAGGCCAAGTTCATCAAGACAGAAAAAGACTGCAGAACTGCAGATAAAAGAGGAAGCTGAAGTTTCATTTGATTTGACCATGTTCAATCAACCTGAACCAGAAGGGGGCACTGACACCAACACTGATGCTGATGCTGAAACTGAAGCAGAACCAGAACTGGAACCAGAAGATAACACTGATGCTGATACTGAAACTGAAGCCGAAGCAGAACCAGAACCAGAAGTGAGACGTTCTGAAAGACACAACAAAGGAGTGCCAGCAGCGAGATTCTCCTATGCGGCAAAAGTGGAGGAACCACAGGAGCCCTCAACATGGCAAGACATTCAAAAAATGCAAACCAGTGAGGCGCGCAAATGGAGAGATGCTGCCAAGGAAGAAATTGAGTCTCTTAATGAAAATAAAACATGGACACTCACAAAGCTACCTGAAAACAAAAAGGCCATTGGATGCAAATGGGTCTTCAAGACCAAGCATAATGCAGAAGGGGAAATCACGCGCCACAAAGCGAGATTAGTGGCCAAGGGATATTCCCAAAAATACGGCGAAGACTACGACGAAACCTTTGCTCCAGTAGTAAGGCACACCACAATAAGAACACTCCTCAGCATAGCAGCTGCAAGAAAAATGGAAGTGCAGCACTTAGACGTGAAGACTGCATTCCTACATGGTGATATCAAAGAGGATATCTACATGCAGCAGCCGCCGGGATTTAAAGAACCTGGGAAGGAGGAACTTGTGTGCAAACTTCAAAAGAGTATCTATGGTTTAAAGCAAGCAGCGAAAGCCTGGAACGAAAAATTGAATCAATTGCTCCTTAAGGAGGGGTTCATACAGGGAGAAGCTGACCCCTGCCTATACTCAAGGTTCAGAAATAAAAGGAGGACATACATTCTAACTTATGTGGATGATCTGATTGTATGCCATGAAAACAAACGAGATTGTGATGAAATCGTCAGGAATCTGAACAAAGAAATAGAGGTGAAAGACTTGGGAGGTATCACTTACTATCTTGGAATACAAATAGAACGAGAAAAAGATGGAAGTTTCCTTCTCAATCAAAAACAAAAGATAAAGGACATTTTAGAATGCCTAGGCATGACAGAGGCTAATGAAGTGGGGACACCTATGGAAACAAATTTCCTAAGCCAGGAAGGCAACGACGAGCCCCTACCACAGGACAACCAGTACAGAACTGCAATTGGCAAAATGTTGTATGTAGCCACCGTCACAAGGCCAGACATTGCCGCTGCTGTAGGAATACTAAGCAGAAAAGTAAGTGCACCAACCCAAAGGGACTGGATAGCAGTCAAGAGAATAGCACGGTACCTGAAGGGCACAATGCATTTAAACTTAAAACTACCAGCAAGCGAGAACCCCAGATTGATGGGATATATGGATGCGGACTGGGCCGGAGACAAGACTGACTGCAAATCTGTGAGTGGAAATGTATTTCTGTATGGAGGCGGAGCAATCAGTTGGACTAGCCAGAAGCAGTCATTAATTGCCCTTTCATCCACAGAAGCAGAATTTATTTCAGCCACTCAAGCATGTCAAGAGGTAGTATGGCTACACAGACTACTAAAGGACTTTGGAATAGACGAACCAAAGCCAACTGAGATGTATGAGGACAATCAAAGCTGCATTCAGCTTACGAAAATGGAAAAGATAAAGCCAAGGTCGAAGCACATCAACACCAAGCGTCACTATGTGAGAGAAGCGCAAGAAAAAGGACTTGTTGAACTGATTTATTGTCCTACAGAGGAAATGATAGCGGATGTGCTGACCAAACCGCTACCCAGAGACAATTTCCAGAGGCTACGAGAAGCATTGGGAATTGTCAGCAGTGCACATAAATGATTCGGTGCACGGGACGATGAGAAGGGGTGTTGGAAATACATTCCTTTGGTTGCATCCCCCCTAAGCACCTCATCCTGTTTGTTTGCTAGAAACACCAGGAGTAGACAGACAGATCAGGGAACCCTTCCCCCATCCTATCTGTCCTACTCCTGTCAGGACCTGATTGGTCAATCTCCTCCCCCAGGAGATTTCTCATCTCTTTGTGTCTCAGAGAGCTTCCTTCCTCCCTCTTGAACACACCTAGTCTTAGGACTTAGCATAGATGTAGGCCTTTCCTATCCTACATGTATTTCCTAATAAAGCTACTTAAGCTTAAGTATGCTTCCTGCCTGCTTATTGATGATTAGCTACTCACACTCCTCTGTAAACTCTGCATTGGGCAAATGGATGCAATGATCTCACAATTCTTGCATTTCCAACACTCTGCCCCCTCCAGGAGGGTAATAAGCTGATCTTTTCATTGGTGGGCATAGCTCAGCTCCTTCACCTTGCATAATTCCAACAGCTGTCCCTTCTCCAGGGATCTGAGCTCCATTTTCCCAATCTCTGCCATGCTCTTGCTTACTGGCCAGACAGCTGCCTGTGCGACAGCTCCCTTAGCACTAAGTTCTTCTCCACCACAGCTCTATTGCTCCAGACACTCACCAGCACCTGCCATCCCACCACTGCCACCAGTATGTCACAGATCCCCTCTTGCCCCCCCAGCCCCCCCCCCGCCCCTGTGTCCTGGTGCGTGGGCAGGTCTGCACCTGCCCTGCAGCCAGCCAGGGATCACCTTTCTGGGCAGGCCCCTGGGAGGTAAGGCTGAGCAAGGAAATCCACACCTCTGAGATGCAGGCAAAAGCAATGAGTTTCCCCCTCCCCTGGAGGTGTCTACCTGGAGTAATGACCCAACTAACTCAGACGTCTGCTTAGCATCCAACTTTACTAACAGCAGGGATATGGGTAGAGGATAGGTAAGGTACAGCACACAGACAGTGGGTGTTTTTAGACAAGACGGGCAAGCGGGGTGTCTGTGATCGGTGTGGGGGGAGGGTGTGTGGGCACAGGGGAGCACTTCACACGAGTGGCCCCATGCACAGCCACCCTTCCCATGCACCACCCACCCTGTCCATACATGGGGGCAGGGCACTCTGGGGATTTTCCTGAAAGCCCCGTGCACGGGGGAGCTGGAGATGCGTGGGGGACGAGTGGGTGCAGGAGCTCACACCGCCCCCTCCATGACATTCAGATGAGACAGACCCAATGCAGGGACAGGCGGTTCTTGCATGGGGTTGTCTTGTTAAAAATAATAATCCAGTATCAGCAAATATAGAGTAACGGCAACAGTCATGTTCCTGTTCTGCAGTTCCTTCTCCGTGGTGCTCCCCAGCTGGCCTGGAAAGAGGGGTACAGTCCAACAGTTGAGCCAGCTCTCCCCAACCTGCATCTCTTACTCCCAGCTCAGGTCCCAGCAGCTCCCACCTGCAGCTTATAGCTTCCTTTTCATTCCAGGGTCTGCCCCTGAATTGCCCAATTCCCAGAGTATTTAAACCAATCAACCCCACCCAGCCCAGGTATCTGGTCACCCCTCTGAGCATGCTCAGTGGTCAACCTGAACTCAAGACCAGGCTTGGAAATGCCATCAGGGCCATCATGTACTTCTGTTTACTGTGAACGACTGATTCTCCTGGCTGCCTATCCAGCCACCCCCATGTTCAGCTCAGCATTTGCCACAGTTGTATATGGGGATCAGGTGGAATACAGGCATTTTCACAGATAATCACAGAATTTTGGGGCTGGAAGTTACCTTAAAATATAATCTAGTATTGATCGTACAGTGCCAGGTACATTGCTCGTGCTATATAAATAAATAAATAAAAAATAATGATCTAGTCCATTCCTCTGTTCTTAAGCAGGATCAATTGTACCTAAACCATCCCTGACAGTTTTTAACATACTTTAAAAACATTTCAATGATGGGGAGTGCACAGAACTCTGTTGGTAATTTATTTCATTGCTTGGCTATTATTATGGTTAGAAAATTCTTCTTGATATCTAACCTAAATCTCTCTCCTCCTTTAATTTAAATCCATTGTCTCTTAAAACCATTGTCATCCTACCCGCAGTGTCCACAGAGACCATTTAGTTTCCATCCTGTTTATAACAGATTTTTACATATTTGAAAGTTGCTAAATGTCCCCCATTCCTCAGGAAAATCTTTAAGGCATAGCAACGGCTTCCCATGAAGGCCAACATGTTTGTTTGACACACATGCTTCTCGCTTCAGGGCAGGGGTCGCCAAGGCTGCCAGTCATGGCAGGGAGTGAGGTAGTGGGAGTGGGGTCGCGTGCCCATTGTGTTCCCCTGCTCTACCTGGGGCATTGGGACAGATTTCTGTCCGCCCAAGTCACAGGCACATTTGTTTTGTGATGCTCGCTGACCTGGAGATTGGTGGCTGCGGTTTTCCACCCCGGGGAGCTGCCGCACCGCCTGTATGTTTGTTTTTACCCTTTGTTGCTGTCCTCTGAATCATCTCTAGTTTGTCAATGCCCTTCTTAAAATGTGGAGTCCCAAAATGGATCCAGTCCACCAGCTGAGAAGAATTTTTACACCCCATGGCCATGATTCACCAACTGCTTATTCTGGATTAAGCAGATGGTAGGCCACGGCCCATGTCCTTAATATGGCTCCCTAAGATGGTCAGGAAACCTTTACTACCCTTACATTTAAATAATGAAACCATTCTGTTTACTAGTGGGCTATATCCTAGCCCCTTCAGTGAGAAGAAGAGGTGCTATAGCTTAGATTTTGAGGGAACGGATAAAGTTTCAATCGGGCATAGGCTTGATTTTTAGAAAATCAGATCACCGGTTTGTCTTATAGGAAGCAGTAACTTAGGGAAGCTTACCTAGGTAAGAGTTAGAAGTGCCTTCCAGGACTAGGACAAAATCTCATTCCACTAGGTTAATCTTTAGGTGAAAACAGATGTACACGTAACACCACTTTAACACTGCTTTAACATTTCTTATGCATGTTGCAGAGCTATATTGGTGCCCTATGCAGCCCTGCAACATGCATAAGAAATGTTCTAAAGTGGAGTAAAGGTGCATGTCTGTTTTCACAGATGCATTTCCTTTGGAGTGGCATATGACAACCAGTTGGTCTTCTCTCCATACTTTTGAATGCCATTACAGACTGAATTACATAATCAAAGCTTTGTAGAACACTACTAAGTAAGCGCTAAGTCTAAAGGTGATCACTAAGTAAGCATTATTGCATGTCACTGCTTTTGGTAGCTGAATTATCAAGGCTGCTGTGTCCATAGACAGTGGATTTATCCCAACTTGAAATTTTGTCAGTTCTCTCATTTAAAGAGCTAAAACACACCTGCCATTTTTTGTAGTTTTACAACCACTTTTTAAAGAACAAGTTTTTCTTTTCCGTGTTGCTATGTAAAAATTTAAACAAGAGAAACTGATTCATTCTTGCTCACTTCAGTGGGACTTGCATTGGTGCTAACTCACTCACTCACTCTCCCTCGTTTCTCCTGCTCACCTAACCGCCTTCGACCCTTCTCCCTAGCTGCCCCTCATGCCTGGAACTCCCTCCCTGCCCACATCCGCCTTGCCCCCTCCCTCCGCTCCTTCAAATCCCTCCTCAAGTCCCATTTTTTCCTCGCCGCCTTTCCCAATGCCTGCTAGTCGTTCCCCATATACTTACTGTCTGCCCTCCTCTCCAGACTGCTGCAACCAACCTGATTGTAACCAAGCCAAGCACACACACCTGAGACTTCGCATCCACTTGAATGTTTGTTTGTCTTCTCCCCTGTCTCTCCCACTGTCCCCTCTCCCTGTCTCCCCCTCCTTGTCTTTTAGATTGTAAGCCACAGGCAGGGACCGCGTCTATGTCTATGTCTATGTTCTGTACAGCGCCAGGTACATGACCGGTGCTATCTAAATGTTTATAATAATAATAATAATTAATAATGGGTAATGCTGAACCGGTTTGAGAATCTTCATGCTGTAAACTGAAGCAACAGAATTATCTACAAAGTAAAATGCAAAAAGAAAACAACAAAGAAAAACAACAGAGAAAATATTTCCCTCCAGTCTATTTTGGTTACAGAAATCTTACTTGTTAGCAGTGATAGTTGCAGGTAAAAAATAAACTGGCCAGGAGTGTTATTTTTAAGTTAAGTGATGCCCTTTGAAAGTGTTCTGCTACAAAATCACAGTGAGTGACCATGTTTTACCAAGGCAGGTCTGTCAGGAAATGTCCTGCTGTCCATGGAATTTCTTCTGGGACTCCTTGAAATGCCCGTTTTCCATTTCACAAGTAAAAGGAAAGGATTCTACTATAACTGGAAAAGATTTTCAAGTTCATGGCAATGATGAGAATGGTTGTTATGTTACACAGAAGCTCCTGGTGCAGGAGACCAATGAAAGTTAATTTTTCACTTAATTAGCTGATTTCTCAAAGCTGTCCATTAGCAGCCTGGACACCCAAAGCAATTTTATTTGTTTTTAAGTGTTTGTTATGTTTATGGATGAGGTTTCCTCAAAGCATTTTTCCCCCTCTTTTGACTATTATTTTTAGTAAAGTAATAGTGGTTTATGAAGCAGTGAGACCATCTTATTGGGAAATGGTACAATAGTTCATATTGTTCCTTTGTCAGCCAGCCAGAAAATGGATCTCTCATCCTTAAGGGCTGTTGTAAGAGGAGTTCAAGAACCCCACTTATCCGGCAAGAACTATCCTCATTTACAGTCTTTTACTTTAAAAGGTTGTCTGCATATTCTTTGGCGAAAATATCCTATAGGTGAAATATTCTGACATTTATATAGAAAACAAGATCACATGAAGTTATAAAAACTAATACTAACAAACATTGTTAAGGAATATTAAACCTCTTGCAACAGGACTTAAAGCTAATCAAGTATAAGAGTTTAGAATAAAATCCAATTTGGTGAACACAACATCCACATCTGCCTACTAAAATTTCTTGCGCCTTCTTCTGAAGCATCTGGTGTTGTTGCTGTTGGAGTCAAGATGGACCACATATCTGAACCATTACAGCAATATCTTCCTACCTCTGCTGTATCTGTTGGAGCTCTTCACCATGTGACCAATGAAACCAGATTGGAGAAACTTTGGTCCAAATCTATAGAGGAATATCGTCCCCCCAGCAAAGTTACGCTCACACTCTCCCTCAACCCATGCCCAGCACTTCTTGTGCAAGTATGTTGTCGCACTGCAACTATCCTGGCACCCTATCTTCCCCTCCTGCTCCTGCACAGGCTGCCTCAGCTTCCTCTCTACCCTTTCTTTCCATGGACCCACACAATCCTCCTCTCCTGCTGTGAGTCCCCTCAGTCCAGTAGCTAAGGAAGTGGGGGGGCATGCCCCCCCTGTAAATTCCCCTCCCCCGCTCTGTGGAAACAAGATGTGTTCCAGATTTCCCTCACCTTAGTCTGAAGAAACTGCCTCCTTTGTCATGCAGTCTGCACCCTGTGCTACATGTCTGCTTCCTGTGAACCTACCTACTCAGAATCCCTTCTAGCTCAGCCTCTCTTATGCTCCCACCCTGCCTCCTATGGCCCTTCACCATATTGCAAACTTGCTGCTGTGGAGTCCTTCAAACTACTGAGATTGCTAGGTAGAGCAGTCAGCATCCGCCTCCATTTTCTTTACTTCCTGCATGCAGCCATCACTTAAGGTAATGTTGCTGTTGGGGTAGAGGGAGGCAAGGGAATCATGATTGTTCAGTCCCAACAGGGTGCTTGCATGTGTGTGTGTGTAGTTCTATGGGTATCTTGAAAGCTGAGGGGCATTCCCTGCCATTGCCCCTAAGATTATGGCTATGGTTGTGCATTTTGGGGACGGGTTTGATTTGTGGGGGGGAAAGGGACAATTTAGCTAACTTCAAGATCTTGGGTAACAGAGTGCAGATCTGATGGGAAAGCAAAATGACACACTGATTTATTCTGATGTCACAATCTAGGGTTCACATAGACCAGATAGTCCAAGTGACCAATTCCAAAGGAAGATAAAAAAACTTCATAGTGCAGTAGGGTGGCCAGATATGCAAATTTTGGAGGACACTTATGAGAAATACCAATGCAGCCCTAAGGGTGGGTTTTTTACCAGTGGTTTTACCACTTTGTTGTTGTCTTTACTGTTTTAGTAATCCCTTCTATGTATTGTTTTTATATATTGTTTTAAATATTTTGTGAGCTACCCTGAGTTGGAGTGAGCGGGATATAAGTCAAATAAATAAATAAATAAATAAAGCACTATAAATAAAAGTTGCCTATCTGGCCACTCTATAATATAGCATCGACTGAGGCTGAATCCTGACCAGATGGAGGTGATGCTGGTGGGCAAGGTGGTGGCGGCAATGGCCCCCATCATTGATGGGGTTTGCCCTCGGCTGATTCCCCAGGTACAGTCTGGGGGTGCTCCTTGATTCGCAGCTCTGCTTGGATGCTCAGGTAAATGCTGTAGCAAGGAGTGTCTTTCAACAATTACATCTGATGCATTGGCTTTGGCCGTATGTTTCAGACTCTGACCTGGCCGCTGTCATCCATGCTTTCATCACCTCTAGGCTAGACTACTGTAACGTGCTCTACGTGGGGCTACCCATGGTGACGGTTCAGAGACTGCAACTGGTGCAGAATGCGGCGGCCCGTCTCTTGGTTATTGGGCAGCCGAGATCATATTTCACCAGTTCTTCAATCACTGCACTGGCTGCCTATAGTCTTCTGGGCCCAATTCAAGGTGTTGTTGCTTGCCTTTAAAGTCCTAAACGGCCTAGGCCTGACCTTCATGTGGGACTGCCTCATCCCTCGAGTCCTGCATTGGCCCCTGTGGTCATTGGGAGATGCTCTCCTCGAGATGCCCCGAGTTTTTGAGGGGGTGTCATGGGAAACCCTACTTGTACCCCTTTAGGTGCATGGAGCTGCATGTGCCAGTCAGCTCCCAGATGTGTAAAACCCCATGACTGTTACTGCAACTTGTACCAAGTACATACAAGGATACTGGGCTTAAATGAATCAGGGTGTTGCTAATGGTTCTTCAACACGCCATTGAGGCACCACCCTGGCAGCCCAGGGCCATTGAAACCCCATTCATGGACAATTGGGAAACAAGAAAAGTGACAACATCCTGCATACCTTTCCCCATGACATCAGGGACGCTGGGACTAGAGTTTGGGGGGTGTAAAAGGAAACTTGCTGACTCACAGAGAGAGAGTCTCTTGGACCGCCTCCCCAGACTGCTGCTGGACTCCAAGCAAGTGTCCTGTCACCCGGCTGGGAGACAGAGAAAGGACACCGACACTCTGTACCATGAAGCCAGGCTGCTAGCTTGGCTAGGTGGGGGCTAGCCAGGGAACTTAATGCTTAACTAGTTTTGCATGTGTTTTACCTTTATTTTTTTTCTGCTCACTTTGTACCTGCTCTGTGCCTTTTGGCTTACCCCTTTTATATATAAAGCTTCCCATTTAACTCCAAATGTGGTCTCCTTGTGTTCATTGCACCCGAAGCATTGAGCAGGGCAGGAGTTCTCGGCCAACCCAGAGATGAGCCCAACCCAATTATGAATTTCTGAAACCTGTGAGACTGCTAGGGGCACAGAAAAGGTCGGGAGACAACACAGAGCGAGTGGGAACCCCAACAGCCCGGCAGCCTCCAGGTGACCACGGTGGGAGGGCGTTCTCAGTGGCTGCTCCACAGCTGTGGAACTCCCTGCCGCTAGAGGTCCGTTTAGCCCTGGACCTCCCCTCTTTTTGATGTAGTTGTAAGACCTGGCTGTTCCGCCTGGCCTTTGGTGGGGAGGATGGGTAGGCTGGAGTAGGAGGGTTTGGTTTACGGGTAGGGTTTGGTTTGGGGAGATAGGTTTTAGTCCTCCTATTTTTATGTTTTTAAAGTTTTACTGTGATTGTAAACCGCCCCAAGCCACTGTGCGGAAGGGGCGGGGTATTAAAATTTGTTTAAATAAATAAATGTTATTCCATGAGAGGAAAGCTTATCACTGTCCTGGGCTGATCAGCTGTCCAAACTTTGAATCATTTATTTTTATTTATTTATTTTATAGATTTCTATCCCGCCCCCTCCTGCAATGCAGCTCGGGGCGGCTAACAACAATGATAAAACAATTAAAATCAGTTAAAATATAAATATAAAATGCATCAATAAAACAGGGCTAAAAGACAATAATAAATAAATAAATGGGCGGGGGATTAAAATCACCCCCCCCACCCTCCCTCCCGAAGGCCTGGGCAAACAGCCAGGTCTTACAGTTCCGCCGAAATGTCAAAAGGCTTGGGGCCAGGCGAGCTTCCTCCGGAAGGGAGTTCCACAGCCGCGGCCCTACCACCGAGAATGCCCGCTCCATCGTGGCCCCCCGCTTAACACGGGGGACCTCCAGGAGGGCACCCCCGGCAGACCGCAGGAGTCGTTCCGGGGCGCGAAGGGCGAGGCGGTCCCTAAGGTAAGAGGGGCCAAGGCCGTATAGGGCTTTATAGATCATTACTAGGACCTTGAACTTGGCCCGGCACACTATCGGCAGCCAGTGCAGCGCTCGGAGCACCGGTGTAATGTGCTCCCGGCGACCCGTCCCCGTAAGAAGACGGGCCGCCGCATTCTGCACCAGCTGCAGCCTCCGGGCCAAGAACAAGGGAAGCCCCACGTAGAGCGCGTTACAGTAGTCGAGCCGCGAGGTGACGAAGGCATGGATGAGGGAGGCCAGGTCCGGGCCAGAGACATACGGACGCAGCCTACGTACCAGATAAAGCTGGCGGAAGGCAGCCTTAGCGACTGCCTCCACCTGCCGCTCCAGCCGCAGGTCTGCGTCCAATATGACCCCCAGACTCCGGACCTGCTGAGCTACAGGGGGGCAAACCCCCCCAACCAGGGGGGCCACCACCCCCTTCGCCCTCCCCACCACCATCACCTCCGTCTTATCTGGGTTGAGCTTCAGTCTGCTCCGCCGCATCCAATCCGCCACGGCCTCCAAACATTGGGATAGCACCGAGACAGCAGGGTCTGGGTCAGTAGAAAACGAGAGGTACAGCTGAGTATCATCAGCATACTGGTGACATCGCACCCCGAACCCTCTCACGACCTCCCCCAAGGGCTGCATATAGATGTTAAATAATAATGGAGACAAGATCGATCCCTGCGGAACGCCACACGGTAAGGCGCGGGGGCTCGATGTTTCCTCCCCCAACACCACCCGCTGGCTCCTCCCCGAGAGGAATGAGCGGAACCATTCAAGAACAGTCCCGTCCAGACCCCCCAGGTCACGCAGCCGTCTCAACAGCAGCCCATGGTCCACGGTGTCAAAAGCGGCCGAGAGATCTAGCAGGATGAGAAATGTCGAACATCCTGCATCCATCTCCCGGCGGAGGTCATCCACCAAGGCCACCAACGCCGTCTCGGTGCCATAGCCGGGGCGGAACCCAGATTGAAAAGGGTCAAGGAGCCCGATGTTATCTAGATGACCCTGGAGCTGGAGCGCCACTGCCCGCTCAATAACCTTCCCTAAAAAGGGAAGGTTAGAGACAGGTCGGTAGCTGGGGAATCATGAGGACAGTTAATCTTAAATTTTTATCTTTCTCCTGCCCACTCTCTTTGCATATGTTATTCTGATTCACAGAACCCTTTCCTGAATCTTTTACAAAGCTATTTTCATTACGCATCCTTTTTCTGTCTGCAAGTTCCATGGGTAAATTATATGTTGCAGAAAAAGTATTTCATTGTATCCATTTGCCTTTCAGTTTTACTGTGAGCCTTCTTTTCTTGTATTATGTAAAAGGGTAAATAAAGAGAAGCCTACTGGCCTTTCATTATTGTATACATCTATCTAAACTTATTCTCCTTTTAATACTAAACTATCATATGGTCAAACCCTGCCTGCCTTACTCATGCTAATAATCTTAACTCAGTGGTCTATCTACATAAGCAAAATGAGCAGGATTTGGTCGCTAATTTACTTAACTTCATGTGGCACATAAACCACATGCTTCCCTATAATCATGTTCATTTACCCTTTCTGGCTCTTTCCTGAGATGCTTTAAGACACTAGATACTGCTAGAGGTTAGACTTGAAAATATCAGGCAAGGTACAGTATTTTTTTCTGCTGCAGTATACAAAAAATGCTTGGAAAGTGGTAAGAACATAAGCAGTGCCATACTGGGTCAGACCAATGATCCATCCAGCCCGGCATCCTGTATGGTCAATCTCAGTTGCTTGGGAGAAGTAAGAATTTATCCAATCCTTTTTTAAACCCAGCTATACTAATAATGGTTCCAAATGAAAATGACTTCTGTTTTCCATTACTAACTACAAAAAAATAAAAAAGTCTTGATTATCACAACTAAATACCTAATATACAATTATGTTCACAGATGACAGGTATGTGTATATAGATGCAACAATTGTACTTGGAAATTAAGACATGTCATTACACACACAGAACATAAGGGCATTAAAAAGCAAGCTCCAGTTGTGTGTGTGTGTGTGTGTCTCCAAGGCAGTGGCACTACAGTAAAAAAAAAAAATGTTTGTAATTTTGAATGTTATTTATCGGTGTATGTGTGTGTTGCAGGTCTAGCTCTGCCAGGCTCCCTCCCCAGGAAGAGGTGTGTCCCATAGGATCCTCACACTGTAAGCCACCCTGAGCCTTTGGGAAGGGCAGCATATACATTTAAATAAATATTTTAGAAATGTGATTTTTGTCTAATTGCTTATATCTGTGTGTATCACAGAATATGTAACCCATGCACATTTTTCATAAGTTCTTGATCATTTACCAAAAAAAGACAAGACACTGGGATTATCCCTGTTGGAGTGGAAGGAGGGTGACTTTCATTCAGGGATCATTCTTGCTGAGTGCCACTAGAAATGAGTGCAAATTTTGCTTCCTCTATTACAGGGGAGTGGGAACACTTTAAATAACCTAGTTTCTGTTTGGGGCTTGATAAATCTAATAACTAAAGAGACTTTATTGGGGTTTCCCCTCCAATTATTTCAGCGAGTGTACTAGGGCAGTATGAGAAGAATGTAAAGTATAATAATGATGGCACCTGTGTGGACAACTACTTTATCGCCTGAGCTGTGCCGGGAGCGACAAAGGATGGTTAATTCGCCCTTTAAAAGCCCTGATAAACACATCATATATACTAATGTCAATTATTATTGTCTCAAGCGAGGCTCTGATCAGCGCTCATTCTTCAACCAAAGTCCTTGGAAAGGAGTCGCTCGCCTTTCGCTCTCTGCAGGCGCCGCAGGTGCGAGGCATACTATGGGGCTTCCTTCTGCAACAAGCAGCACAGGGGCTGGCTGTACCCGTTCCAGGCACAAAAGAGCCTCGCTCCAGGGAAGGGGCGGAGGGGGTTGACAGATCTACGGGTTAGACAAGGCCCAACGTTTATCTCCTCTCTTGGGATGTGTGTGTCTAGCTCTGCCAGGCTCCCTCCCCAGTAAGAGAGCGCCGGTGCCCCCGCTCGCTCTTAAATCCAGACAGCTGGGTCCCCCGTAGGATCCTCACGCTAAGCGCTGCCGGAGAGAAAGGGAAGGAAAAGGCGTGTGTGCGTGTGAGGCTGTCACACGCGTGTGGATGTCGCACGTGGGTGTCACACCTTCAGCCCATGCTTCACTCGGGCGCAAGGCCGCGCGCGCGCGAGGGGAGCTGCCAGCGGGGATTTTCAAAGAAGGGGGTGGGGTGTTCGCATTCCTCAGCTTCAGCGGGGATTTGAAATGGAAACTTAGCTGCTAGGTTTAATTATGGCGCCATCGGCGTGTTCAATTTGATATTCTCTCTCCCCACCCCGGCTCCAGTATTTGGCTTCGGTGCTCTGTCCTCAACCCCGGCTCCCGCGCCTGCTACTGCCTCACGGCTGCTCTCCGGCTGGAGACCAGTAGCAGCGAGCCCGCCCGTTCCGCAAACGCGGGGCCCCTTCACTCTGCGAGCACGGAAAGCGCCTTGCGAGGGGGCCGGGGTGAAGAGGGCGCCGCTGGGGCCAGCCGGGGGAGAAGCCTCCCGGTTTGGTTCCCCCGTTCTCTCGTCCGGCTCCTTCCCAGGATCGCGCGCCAGCTGCTGTTCTCCTCCGCCACCAGCACGAGGCGCCACGGGCCTGGGCTAAGCCTGCCTGTCGCCCCTCCGGTTACATGACGTTGGAAGCTGCCTCCGCCAGTGTCTCAGCAATAGGGGGGCGGGGGGGCCGATAAACCCAGGGACACAGCGCGAGAAGAAATCCTTTTCCTCCCCCCCCCCCCCCCCGCAAGCCAGAGCCCTTTGTAGACGCGTGTGCCAGTCGGGGGGTGGGGAGGCTGCACGTATGTACGATTCAAGCTCTTCCCGAGCTCCAGGCAGCCGGGGCTTCTCCACCCCCACCTCTGGGTGATTATTTCCCTCGCGCTGCCTCCTCCTCTCCCGCCGGTCTTTGGACTGTTGATCGGCAAAGCTTTTTTTCTCCCATTACTACCAACTGGGGAAAGCTCGTTTGCTTTTCTTTTTCTTCCTTCCTTCCCCTTTCTCCCCCTCCCCCCCCCGTGTTTTTTTCCGCCTTCCTTTTCTTTCTCCACCTCCAGGAAATCTCTGGGATCTTTATACTGCGGAGGAATTCCCCTCTTTTTTGCGGGGTGAAATTGCTCAGAACAAACCTTTCCCTCCCCTCCCATCCCATCCCGGCTGGGTCAGAAAAGATCCCGAGTGAGCCTAGAGAAGTTCAGGATACCTGAGGCGGGTTGTTAAATACTGCTCTGCAGGAAAGGGACGAAAGCAACCACCCCAGAGGATTCAGAAACGGTGGAGCAGGACTCGCTGGTATGTACACGAACCTGCGGTTTGCAATCGCTGTGAGGTTTAACGGGTTTTGTGCGAGGGGAGCGATGTGAAAGGAATAACACTCAGGAGTTTATTAAATAAATGTGTGCATAGATACCACGCCCCTCCATGTGTGTATATTTCTGGAGTAAAAACCAAATCTTGAGAATGATACATGGGTTCAGAGCGTATCTGTGTGGCTGGGCGTTGCGACCACTCCGAATTAGACCCGTTGCAGGTGAAAGAAAGCTCGGTGATTCACATCAGATGCACACTGAGCGCGTGTGTGTGCGCGTGCCAACCTCTCCAGAAACACAAAATGCACGCTCGGTGCAGCGTTAGCCCCCCATTTAATTCCAAAGGGGGCGGGGGGGAGAGATGCTGGTGGTGGGAAAGGACGGATAGACATGCCGGCAGCAATGCAGATGGGGATGCTAGCGGCAGTTGCTTGCTAGTTCAATGTTTGCTGTGTTTTGTACGTGTGTGTTGAGTGTGCACGCGCGTGGACCACGGGGGTCTCTCTCGATTATTTTCATCTCGCTCCTTTTCCCGTCTTGCATCCATGCCTGTCCTGGGAATGGTACAGCCAGAACGTATCTGAATTATTTATAGACATGTGCCAGCTGTTTGCCATTCCTCTGGTGTGCACTGTTGGGAAATGCGCTTTTCTGCTCTCTCTATTCAACGTGTGAATATCTTCATTGAGGAGCATTTTTCCCCTCTTTTCCACAAACCCCTCTAATAAAATATCGATCCTTTTTTTTAATTCTCCTTTCCCTTCAGGAGGGGAACGCTCGGGGAATAATCATGCTTCACAGAGGAACAGACCAGACCTTCCGTTGCTCCGAACACAGTCTCTTGCACTAGGGCTCCAGGAATATCTCTGTTATCGAGAGCTAAAGCATCAGAATAATAATAATTTTTTAAAAAGCAATTTGCAAACGGAATGATCGTTTTGGATCCTGCATCCTGCCATCCTCCACTCATGATCTGAATCACCCCTGGAGTGAATGAATTATGAATCGCCTCTCTTTTTGAATTTACACCTGCTCCAAGACACAAGATTTCAACGAGAAGAATTCTATATTTTGCAGCCGAAAAAGGGTTTTTGTGATCATCACTCTCTCCCCAGTTGCACCCCCATCCCCATCCTCACCCTCATTCTTATGTGGATATGCAAGCAAGAAGAGGAGACTGGATATCCCCATCATGCTCACTCCCTTAATCTGTCCGTCTAGAGGTTCTGCTTCTACAAACCAAGGTAGGGGAAATGCGCTTCTTTCCCCCATCCTCTCTCTAGAAGGGTGACAGCTTGTTTTTATTCACTAATTTGAGAGGGGAAAAAAAAGTCACAAAAGAGCCAGCCAAGCTTGCCTGGGGAGTAGATCCAGCCAAAAAGGAGGAAAGGTTAATCAGACATGTTGATTCCTCTTCTCCTTAGAATGGGAAGGAAAGGGACCATCCATCCCCGATGGTGCAACTTAGTGGATAAAAAGGATTTTAAGGGGAGAGGGGAGGCATTGTGGAAGGGAAATGAATTCAACTATATCCTGATCCCCCAGAAAATTGCCTTTGTTCCCTCTGTCCCTGCCACATCAGCTTCCTCATTCTGCTTATGCTCTGATTTTGAAACATAGATTATTATTATAATATAAATCTGTCTAAGGGGATGGTGCAATGTCCAAACTCCAGGGCCTGGAGACTACTGGAGGCCTAGTGCAGTGGAGCTGGTTTAAATGAGGAGCCAAGTAAGAGACCAGCCGCCAGTCCCAAGAGCAGGGACTGAAGCAAGCAAGGCTACTCTGCGTGCTTGGGTGTGTGTTTGCTTGCAGGTGAAGGGCTATTTTAAGTCCAAGCACGTCAAGAGACTTAATATAAACCTAGTAGGCCTTATTCAGACAATCCTTGGCTCTATTTTTATTCGGTGCTGGTGTGGTCGTTATTATCGACTGTATCCTTGCGAATTTTCCCTCTCCTCTCTCCCCCTTTTCTTTCTTCGCTCTCTCACACCCCCTCCGAAGCAACCTGCACCTCACACTAATGCAAAATGGCTATCTTGCAGTTCGATTGTGCATACTCAAGAGAGATCCCGTTGCATGTACAACAGTAATGTGACATGTGAGTCTTTCTGTAAGATGGTGGCAAGACAAAGGGAGACGTGTTTGTGTATTCATTCCTACATGTCTCCTCCTTCTCTGTATTCTGAAAAATAGAGGGTGTTTAATTTTTTAAAGCCCAAATCAGCTTTTCAGTCTGCAGTTTGCTTAGGTTTGGTAGTCACCCCTTTTATCCCCCCTCCCCTGTTTGAGACTGAATTTCTGTGACTGCCAGTCCTTTTTGAACGCTTGATAACAAGACAAGACTAAGCTTTTGAAAGCCCATCAGATGCTATTACAAGGGTGGGGTGGGAGTGGGGGCCACCTCCATCCCTCCACTCTATCTGGAACCAAACCGGCCTTCAAACGTCGAAAATAATGTGGTGCGACCACCCTCCTCCCCCCCCCCCCAACCGAGAGAGCCTAGGGAATGGGTGTTGAAGGGGGAACGTGAATAGTATGGGGTCCATGGCTACCACACCCCCTCGCTGCACGATGCTGCATTTCCAATGCTGATGGTATAGGACCAAATGGGGAAGCCAAAGCAACAGCAGAAAGCCCGTCACACGGGTTCAGAACGGCACAGCCCTGCCCAGGCTCCTGCGGTGGGGTGGGGAGGGGGAGGCGGCGGCGGCGCGTGGCCCTTCCCTGCTCCTGGATTGCCAGCCTCGCTGTTCTTTGTCGCGCGTGGGTCTGGTGGCAGGTTTTTCTAGGGCTGAGATGAGGGACCGGAGCGAGGCAGGATTGCCCCCTCGCCGTTCGCCGTGCTTGCCGCTCCTCGGGGGTCTATAAATAGCCAAACGAGGTTCACAATCTGACTACGTGCCCCTGGCTTCCCGAGAGGGAGTGCCAAGTTTACCTGCGCGCAGCCCCCGCCTGGTCTGTGCGGGCGGAGTGGGCGTGGGGAGGCAGTCAGCCGGCCAGGAGCCTTCTCCATATTCTGGAGGAATGTCTGAGGCGCCCGCCCACCACCAGCGTGGCAGCTGCAGGTGTGTTCAGCTTCCTTGCTCCAGCGCTGCTGCTGAATCCAAATAGCCCCTCTGTCTGTCCCCAGCAACACCCCCTGAGAGTCAGCGTCCTGACCCCGCAGTGTGTGCGCAAGGTTTTTTTTTTGAAAACGATCAGGGGCTGGTGGTTGTGTAGCCGGGGAGAGTGGGAGCTGCCCAGGGCAGAGACCCAGTCTGCAGGGCTATTACCATTATTTGGCTATGATCCACAAACGGCGTTCTCCGGGCTTCAGCGGAACTGCATCGGAATAAGTGGTTTGTGGATCGTGGCCTTTATTGCTTTGTTCACATTTAGCGAAGCGCAGAAAGGAGATGCTGGGTCCTAAGGCTACGAATCCAGACAGCTGGCTTTTACTCTCTCCCAGATGTGGTGCTTAAGTGGGTGGCTGCTGTAGCGCGCCCAGGGGGTGCACCTGGTCTTCAGGTAGAGCCTCGTGCCCAGGCCAGCCAGCATAGTCCTTCCCGCTGTACGAGCCGGGCTGCTCAGTCCCGCTCCCAACTGAGACGCTAGAGACAGGAGAGGTTCTGTAGCGCGTACTCCTCACTGGCTGGATGCGAGGCTGGCTGTGCACAGGCGGCCACGCTGCCATCGCTGCTGCTCCATGCGCCCTGCTTGCCTAGCGCCTATCGGCCCACGACCCCACCAACTCACAGCTTGGACCCCCTGGTGCTTTGGCTATCGAGCCCAGTCATGGCCAGGGTGGCAGAGCTGAGAGGCTGGGAAAGGTGGTAGCTTTGGTCAGTTGGAGGGCATTAGTGTATGCGATTGTACCCCGTCTACTCCTGAGTAGCGGCCGGGGGGGCGGGGACAGCCGTTGGATGTCAATTAGCTTTTATGTTTTCTTGAAACAAGGAGCAGAAAGCGGAGGTGGCAAGTGCCAGAGGCGGTGGTGAATTGGAAGCGAAAGCTTCCATAGAGAGCTCGCTCGAGAGATTCTTATTGACTGAAGGGGAGGAGAAACGGGGTAGGGGCGTGGGGGATGGGAGTCAGGAAGAGAGACAGGCTCTAGATAGCATGGGGTAGTGGGTGACACAGCTCATGATGTACTGCTCATGCTGTTCATAAAAAGCCCACAGAGCTTTATACACACAAGCAGGCACACACTCAGAGGGACACAAGCACACACAGGTACTGGCAGAGGAACAAGCGCACACTCAAACTGACACTAGCACATGCATGTTTGCAGAGGCACAAGCACTGCATAGACATTTATCAGAAGCATAAGTGCACACTCAGGAAGATGCAAATACACACATACTTTCAGAGGCACAAGTACACATACTCACAGGCACAAATTCATATATGCATATTTGCAGACACTCAAACGCAATCACAGAGACACAAGTCCACACACATTTGAAAGATACAAGAGCTAGCGCACACATTCAGACAAGCGGCAGAAGCACATATACAAAACAGACACACAGAGAGACACTAGCACTGCACAGACACATGCAAAAAAATACAGACACTGAAATACACAAATTCAAGCCCTCACAGAAGCCCTCAGAGATAAAAACCCACCCAGACACAGGCACACACACAGGGCCTCTGTGGATGGGTTAGTTATATTTATTTCAATAGGCATTTTTGAAGCTTGCCTTTTCCTCCGCCCAGTGGCAAAACCAAGGGGTCTCAGATGGGACGGCACTTTCCTTTTTTGGGGGGGGGGCACCTAGGAGGAGGACATCAGGACAAGAGCAGACAGAGAAAGGAGATAAATGAATGGGTTGGCACTGGTACTGAATGGAGGGAGAAAGTCCCCCCTTGGTTACACCCCTGCCTCTGCCCCACTTCTCACCTGACCCCAAGCACAGAAATGTTTTCATGAAGAGAAGGACAGCGTCTGTTGGTCTGCCTTTGTCTGTCAAGGAGAGGGAGTGGGCAGGAACACATGAAGTGTACAGTGGGAGAAGGGCTGCTTGCACGTGTGCTCATGCTGCATGTGATGTGTGGTGTATGCGTGCGTACATGTTGGGGAGTGTGACGGGGTGTGTGGGATGGAATAGCAGCAGCAGCTGCACATTCCTGTAGAGTGAAGCTCTGAGTGACATCCACTGCCTGGTTTGGCCGTGCTGCAGGCAGATCAGAGAGCAAGCTTTGGTCATTCTCAGCCTGGTCTCCTTTCTGAGGCTTCTTTTCTGTCCTGCTACTGGGCTTCTTGTCATTCTTGCCACCACTATTCCCTTCTCTCGCCTACTCTGATCCCAGATCTTCTACATCCCTTAAGGACTTCTCCCAGGTTACTTACCTTTCTTTGGCTCCTTTGTTCTGTGACTGCCCCTCAATATGCCATGAGCCCCCCTTCTCTATCCCATCTTCTCACACTCACTGTCATTCCCCAGTTGCCTCCTGTTCTCCCCTTCTCCACTCTCTTTCTCTCCTCATATTCCTCTCCCTAGCACTCTATTCCTTGCCTTAGATTTTTTGTCTCTCATTTTCTGGGTTTCTTTCACACCCATGTCACTTCTCTTTTCCCTCAGTGCCATCACTATTTTCCCCCCATCCCTGCTCTGCCCTACCTAAATGTCCCTTTCTCCCATCCCTTCCCCAGTCTCTTGGGAAGGGTACCAATACATCCCTGCAACATACATAAGGAATGTTAAAGTGCTGCTAAGGTGGAGTTAACAATATGTCTGTTTGATATCTTTTAGCGGACCAACTTCTGTTGGTGAGCATATGCAAGCTTTCGAGTCACACAGGACTTTTCATCAGATGATAGGTAGTGTAGGACAGAGATGAGACTGGGAAGGGACAGAGCTGCAGTCTGTTTGCTTGGTGGACCTATGCTGCAGCTCCGCTTCTGGCCGGTCATTCTATGGTCTGTTTAAACCTGAGCCAGGCAGGGCTGACTGTGGGAGTGGCCAGCCTCATGCCCATCTAAAAGTACTTTTTGTCTCCAACTACACTCTCTATTCCTGACTTTTTTTTTTGGAGACTGATAGTAATCAGTCCCAACATGCAGGTGGCAGCAGGTGCACAGGGGTAGTTGCACTCTAAAAGGACAGCAGAAAGCAGTTTCCTCTCCCTCAGCACACGTGTGCATGTACCCCCCCCCCCCCCCCCCAAATCCTGTCCCAGATGCTGTGTCACTGATTAATCCTGTCCCTTGCCATTTGGTTCTATCCTGTGCTAGTGGATTGCAGGTAACTTTGTTTATAGCCCATATAAAGAGGGAGACAGCTGCTGCCTGATGTGAGCCCAGGCAGATAGCGAGCTGGCTATAGGCCCAAGGCAGCCAGCAGGGCTATCACTCTGGGAATGGTGGCAAAGGCACTGGTGTAATTGAATGGAGCAGTGAAGGCCGAGGGAGTTGCAGCCTGAGCCTCCACGCTTGCTGGTACAAGAACATCTCTGGAGGGAGCAAGAAAGGGAAGTTTAGTAGTAGGGTTGCAGTATTAATCCTTCTTTGCTGTGCACATGCCTGGGAGGCACTAAGGATCCCATCCCAGGGTGGAAAATGCTGCTTTTAGTGATGAGATGGAGATGGTCAGTCATTCTGTTTGTATTAAACTGTCAGAGTTCACTCTCTCCTGACTTGTCTCCTTTCTTTTCCATGCCCTATAGTAACTGTGTTCATCACTGGCTCCAGGCACAGGGTGAGCATGTGCATTTGAAGAGGGGAAATTAGACCAACCTAAATTTTTCTTTTGTAAAACACGTATCCCAAGCAAAAAGGGGAAAGCACCAGAGAGGCCACGAATGACCATTTCACTATTGCCATCAGTTTTTCAGGGATTGTGCTCAGGTATGTAGGTGATGGGTGACCCTAGAAAACCCTGAAAAATACAGAGATATGGGTGGGTGGGAAGGGCTATGCAAGGATTTTGAAACCAGAGGTGGAATTTGAATGGGGAAAGAAGGGGAGAGAGAGAACTTTTTTGAAACTGGTTCATCTTCAGTGCATCTGTCCCTCAGTAAATAGCAACACAGAGAAAACTGGTGGGCGGCGAGAAACAGGCTTGAGAGGAGAAATGAGGGCTTGTTCACCGTTCTAGTTTTTCACTTATCCTCATGTATAAAGTTTAAACACTTTTATTATGTTTTAAAAAGTGGCTTTTCCAAGTTGAGTGTAACCTTTTCATCACCAAGTTAAGTGTAACTTTGAAAAATCACTTAGTGATAATGAGTATTCCAGTAAGGGGTGTGTGTGTGTGAGAGAGAGACAGAATAAAAGTATTCACATAAGGTATGTATGCTGAGAGAAGAAATGAAGGTTTGTTCACTGTTCTGTTTTTTCACTTATCGTGGCTACATATTCCCTCCCCCCCCCCCCCCTTAATTAACCCATATTAGTTAACATGTAATTGGCTCATGTATAAACACTTTTATTATGTTTTAAAAGTGACTTTTCCAAGTTGAGTGTAACCTTTTCATCACCAAGTTAAGTGTGACTTGGAAAAATCACTCAGTGATAACGAGTATTCCTGTAAGTCTGTGTGTGTGTGTGTGTGTGTGAGTGTGAGAGAGAGAGAGAGAGAGAGAGAGAGGGAGGCAGAGAGAATAAAAAGTATTCACATAAGGTATGTATGTGTGATAACCACTCCATATTAGCTAATATGAATGAACTAACCCTAAAACAAACTGGTTCATCTGGGTTTGAACTCACAACCAAGATGTAGATAGCTCTACATACTTCTTTCAATCTCTTGAACCACCTAGACCACCTTAGCTAGCTGTGTTCATGATACTAACCTGTGCAGAACAGTTAAATGATTGCCACTCTCAATATAACTAACCCTGGTTCACCTGCACTTAAAGAACTGTATTTATTCTGAGCACTATATTTTTAAAAGTCAGCAGAAATTAGTAGAGAGTTTGGAGGAGAAAGCAATGAAAAAGACCAAAGTGTCTAGAAGAGAAGACTTGTAAAGAAACGCTAAGAGAACCAGTCATGTTGGGCCTACAGAAAAGCCAACTGTGGGTGGAGAATAATGGTCTGTGAATGCATAAAGGTCTGTTACAGAAAGAGGACAGGGGCCAATTATTCTCCTTAGTCACCAAGGGCAGATCAGGAAGTAAATGGGTTAAGATGCAGCAGGGAACATTCAGATTAAAGATCAAATTTAAATGTTTACTGCAAGAAGATGCTGGCACAGAGGCTTACGAAGGTAGTTGGATCACCATATCTAGTGAAACTCAGTGGTTAAACTAGATGCTCAGTCACAAATATTATATCTAATGTAATTGCATTAGTCTCGAGAGGTATGCATACACTAATCTGAGGAATGCTGGTTTAGGAGGAATTAGCTGGTTTAGGAGGAATTACCAGTTTGTGGGGGAGATGAGCTATTTCATCAGTGGGTTTCCACTCTCCTCCTCCAGGTGAGACTAGAACTCGGACAGCATGTTGTATATGTGGAAGTGAACATGGCGTTACTGAATGCAGCAGTTTGAGCTCCCATCAGAAGGTGATGGGGGTGGGGGAATGTCTTTTCATTGGCCTTATATTTACTACTACTACTTATCATTTCTAAAGTGCTGCTCATCATATGTGAGTTTCTACAGTTTTGTGATAAAATTTTGTCTGTGCAGACTGATGAGGTTGGGGTTTTTTCCACTTCCCCACCCCTCTCCTGACCAGCTGTGATTCAGCTTCCACACTTACAGTCTCCACTGGCCACAGCTCTCTCCAGAACTGTCCCAGTCTGTAAAGGGGTAACTATCCTGCCACCCATGTCCCTGGAGGTTTCCAGTCACAGAAATTGTATTAAGGTTCACCCAAGCAGCTAACCTGGGATGGCCCCTCAACTGTGTTGTCCAATGTCAGTATCATACAAACACACCTAAGCTTGTTTAAAAGAATTTGTGTTTATAAATTCAGACTGGTTACAAGGCAAGATTGATTCAATAGTGCAAGCCTAACAAAAGGATTAAAAAAGTGACACAATGTTAAATTTACTGGAAAAGTCCCTAATATCTTACCCTACTCACAACCATGTTACACAACTCAAAGTGTGTAGCTGGACCCTTTTCCTTCTTGATCTCTTTTGATGTTTCTCAGTCCATGTCTCAGCTGGGTCTCTTCAGATGATTGTGTCTGTTTTCTTCTCTTTGTCTTCTAAAATATTTTCTAGGTGATTCCCAGAAGGGTCTCCCTTTGTCTATTTCTGGGTCATTCACTCAGTCTCTGGAAGTTACTGGTAACTCAAGTACCCTCTATTAACACTTCACCCCCAGAGCGGCTCCTTCAGTCTACTGGAGGTGCCTTCTTGGAGGTCCCCCGTGTTACGTGGAGTTCGCCTGGCCCCAAGCCTTTTAACATTCCGGTGAATTTGTAAAACCTGGCTGTTCGCCCAGGCCTTTGGGGAGGGGGGGTTAGGAGGGTTTTTTATCCCCCTTCACCCTTATTTATTGTATTATTTATCATGTTCCCTGGTCCTGTTTTAATTGTTGTATTTTATGAGTGTTTTAAATATTTTATGGTTTCAGGAGGGGCTGTTTCAGGAGGGGCGGGGTATAAATGTAATAAATAAATAAATATTTTAATTGTCTGCCCTTCCTGTCCCAACTTCTGCTTAATTGTGCTCATATTCTATTTTCTACTTTCAAACGTAACTTTTCTTTATATTGTCCTCATATACAAATTTTCTCCTCAGTGCACTTGGCGTTTCTAGACAGCTCCAATACCAAACTTATCATGTTTTACATAACAGTTTTTGAAGTACAAATGTATTTTTTATTCACATGAAAACCACAATACATGCATGTTAAATGTGTTATTTTCATAAACCCTGTCACATCCCCCTCCCCCCCCCCCCCCCCCCCCCCCCCAAATCATGTGGGAAGTTTCAGTTAGATCCTAAAACTGGAACATGTCGATCTGTGCTCTGTTGGTGAGACAAGACATCTGCAACTACATTTTCTTTACCCTTAATGTGTATGATGGTCATGTCATATTTCTGAAAAATCAAACTCCATCTCAGCAGTTTGGAGTTAGAACTTTTAACATTATTCAACCATGTCAAAGGCAGGTGAACAGTGTATACTGTAAATTTCCTTTTGTATAAATATGTTTTTTAATTTCTTCACAGTCCATAGGACGGCTAAGCATTCCTTTAATTGTACCTAGGCTCCTCTTCCTCGGGAACAACTTCTTCCTGGGTAGGCAATGGCATGTCTATGCCCATCCTCCCCTTGCTGCATTAGGGCAGCCCTAAGCCCAGTGTCTGAAACATCAGTCCATACCTCAGATTCCTTATCAAAACCAAGATGCATCTGCATTGCTGTCTTTAATGTTTCAAACCCCTCCTGGCATGCCTGCGATCACTGTACTTTGTCAGGCAGGCCCTTTTTACATAGATCTATGATGGGTGACACAATGGAACTAAAATGTTTTACAAATTGGTGGTAGTAATTGGCTATGTCTGTAAAGTGTTGAACCTGTTTCTTTGTCTTGGGGACTAGTCATAACATGACAGCCTCAGTTTTGACAGGATCTGGGTGCAGCTTCCCACTTCCTACCCAATGTCCTAGGTATGCAACCTGGGCTATGGCAATTTTACACGTGGCTACTTTAACAGTGAGTCCAGCTTCCTGGATTCTGGTTAAGACACAGCCCACCTGCTGCACATGTTTTTCCCATTAATTTCTGAATATGACAGGGTCGTCAATATGTTAGCCAAGGCAAAGTGTCTGAAACCCTCCAAGACACAATCTACAAGTCTCAGTGATAAAGGCAGTCTTAGGTTGGGCCTCTGGGTCCAAGCTAATTTGCCAGTGCCCAGTACTCGTTGACTAAATCTAGAGTAGTTAGGAATTTAGTTACCACTATTTGATTAAGGACAGCACCAGTCCTAGGAATAGGGTACGCATTTGAGACCATCTTTGCATTTAGCTTTCTATAGTCAACACAGAACCTTATTGTCCCATCTAGTTTAGGAACTAAAACAACTAGACATGCCCATGGACTACTGGAATGTTTGATAACACCAAGTTGCAACATCTCATCTGCTTTTCTAGTGGTCTGCAGTTGGACCTTTCCCATAGTTCTGAATGGTCCTGTAGGAATAGGCTTATGGGTTCCTGTGTCAGTCTTATGAGCTAGCAAGTCAGTCCTCCCCAGCTTGCTAGGGAAAACTTGACTGTTCTCTGAGTATCATCGTCTTCTGTTTTTTTTTAATTGCATTCAACTCATACATGCTAATGTACGTATGCTAATGTGTCAAAGCTGATCTCCTTTTAACAAATCCAGCAAAGACTCAGCTGGCCCATCTCCTTCTGCCACACAACACACTAACTACAGACTTCCGTATGTGGTAAGCTTTAGTCATATTAACATGGAATTCCTGTGCCTCTGCTCTAAAGTTTGGCTTGTTTGCAAAGTAGGTAATGGCATTCCTGCACTTTAATATTTGGTAAAGCCCTTCCTATGAGGCCTGTCCCCCAATTTTTTTTTAAAGGCCTCATGACCAGAACTAAATCTGGCTGATACACCTTGTCTTTAGCCCACTTATCATACATAGTATCTTAGAGTTGGAAGGGACCTCAGAAGTCATCTAGTCCAACGCCCTGCTCAGTGCAGAAAACCCTCACCTACAGCATCCCTGGCAGATGCCCGTCCAGCCTCTGTTTGAAAACCACCATTGCTTTTGTGCCTCCTGACTGTCAGCAGAATTATCTCAGGCTAACTTCATCAACTGTTTAGGAATTGTTGGACATACTTTGTTACAGGCCGTCCTTCAGTTTCATTATGCTCTTTCCATATGTTCTTGACTAGGTCTAGGGGATGCTGAACCTTTCTACCAAACAACAACTCAAAGGGGAGAAGCCAGTGAATTGTTGTGGCATTTCCTTGTAGGCAAAAAGTAGGCAAGGCAACAATTTGTCCCAATCATTGACTCTGTGTTCCATAAACATGGCTAGCATTGTCTTCAAAGTGTCATCAAAATGTTCCACTAGCCCATTAGGCTGGGGGGGTGTAAGGTGCTGCTTTGAATTGTGTAACCCCACACAACTTCCACATTTGTTTAAAAATTTGGGACATGAAATTGGAGCCTTTGTCTGACAAAATATCCGTGGGAAACCCGTCCCTGCTAAATATATTAAACAGGGCATATCTGCTACTGTTGCTGCTTCTATATTACTGAGGGCTGTCACCTCTGGGTATCTGGTTGCAAAGTCCACCAGGACCAACAAATATTTATTGCCACTACACGAGGGTTTCTTTTAGGGCCTCATGATGTCCATGGCTACTCTGAAAAATGGCTCCTCAGTTATGGGCAGTGGCTGTAAAGGGGCCTTCTTAGGCTCTGACCCCTTTTTCCTTTTATGACAAAATTCACAGGTCTTGCAGTAACTTCTTACCTCAGTGTATATTCCTGGCCAATAGAAATTCGTATCTAGCCTTTTGTTTCTTTTCTTTCCCGAAGTGTTCTGTGAATGGGCAGTTATGGGCCAGTCGCATTAGGTCAGCCCTAAACTTCTGAGGAACCACAAGCGGCCTCTTAAGAGGGTGTGGACCCCCTTTGTCCCCCATGGGTGGGATTCTATACAGCAGTCGCTGTTCCCATCTAAAAATACCCCTGTCTGGGTTGTTAGGGAGGTACACTGCTGGTGCTATATAAATGCTTAATAATAATAATAATAATAATATGTACTGCTTCTTCCCTAATCCAAGCTAGAGTAGGGTCGTTAGATAACTGACCTGAAATCTTTCTGGCTTCGGGTCAGTGTCTTCGCCACTTCAGCCAAGTCAGAGTTCTCTTCCTCATGACTTTCTCCTTGCCTCCCTAGGTCAGCAGGTATTGTACATGCACCCTCAGTGCTTTCCTTCAGTTTTGGTAATAAAGACTGGTAACCCAGAATCATGGTTTCCCCCTTCAGGGTAAAATTTATTTTATTTAATTAATGTATTTATTTTATTTAAAAAACTTGCTAGCTTCTGAGCTCCAGTCATAGTTTGGACTTTGGCCTCCTCCTCTGGTACGACAGACATTAAGCTCACCCTCAGAGCCATGTTCTTGTCGCCTAAGAACCATACACTGAGCTTCTGGCCCTCCTTGTTGCAACTTTTCCAGTAGGCCTAAGACATTAAGCACACCCTCAGAGCCATATTCTTGCCCCCTAAAAACCTAAGACTGGGCTTCAGGCATTTACATTGGCTTGTTTGTTATGGGAAGAGTTTTTAGGCTTATCCCTCTTTTTGTCTTGGTTACTATAAATAAGGTGCCTGTTGGCCACATATTCCTCTACCCTGGCAACAGCATTGGCAGTTCTGGTGACCTTGTTTTCTAAAATGTGCCTCTTTAACACTGGGCTACATTCAGTAAGGAACTGTTCTATTACCACTAGATCTGTTGCACTCTCAACAGTAGTATTTTGCTCTCCTTTAAACCATTTACAGCAAAAGTCCTTAACTTAGTGAAATAGTCTGTATAAGTCATGTTATCAGATTTTTTTTAAACTCACAGAATTTTTGTCTATATGTTTCTGGGTTGCTTGATATTTCGCTAACACTGCCTTTCAAAAGTCCTTGTTTAGCCACCCCCACCTCCTCTGGTTTAGAATTGAAAACATTACGTGCCTTACTGGTCAGTTTGCTTTGCTTTTAGGAGTTCAATTTTGTGCTGTTGCTGTTTCTCCTCCCTTTCCTTGATCTTCATTTTTTCCAATTGTAGTTTGATTTCGCACTACCTCATTTGCTCCAGCTTGAATTCCTTCTCAAGTATTTCCAGTTCTAACTGCATCTGAAGTTTGGCCTGTGGGGGTACCCTCTGCTCGTTCGTTCCCTGGTAGAGGTTCCTACTGTGCTTCATAGTCTATGATATTCTGTATGAGCTGTTCTTTCTGCTGTTCCTCCCCCACCCTTCGGACTGACTGTGATTCAACTTCCCCACTTGCCACAGCTCTCTCCAGAACTGTCACAGTCTATAAAGGGGTAACTATCCTGCACACACCCCCCCCCCCCCCCCCCCCCCCCCAAATGTTCCTGGAGGTTTTCAGTCACAGAAATTGTTTTAAGCCTCACCCAAGTAGCTAACCTGGGATGTCCCCTCAACTGTGTTATCCAGTGTCAATTAGAGTTAGTTTAAAAACCTATACTGTCGCTGTGTGGGCAGCAAAGAAGGTTTTTTTTGCTGCTTTCATAGTATCTGCAAAGTCACATCCAGCTGATCTTTTCTGGGTGGTGAGGGGGCTGGTCAGCCTGACCTCCCTCTGCCTGGAACTGGAATCTTCCAGTGCTCGCTGTGACATGTTTGCTGACTTTTTCATGGACAAAGTTGCTCGTATTCACCACAATGTCGATACTGCACTTGATGCAGTAGGAGAACCAGAGGTTATGGACGCCCCCTCCCTCCCCATTCTATTTTATGGGATTAGTTTTGGTGGGTGTCGCCCACTGATGCTGAGGATGTCCTTGGGGCAGTTAGAGCTACCTGCTGCGAACTAGACCCATGCCCATCCTGGTTGGTTAAGGCCAGCCGGGAGACGTTGGGTCCACAGCTGGCGGGGGTGGGCGATGCCTCCTTTAGGGAGGACACAGTGCTGGGCCGCCTCAAGGAGGTGGTGGTACGGCCTCTGCTCAAGAAACCATTGCTTGACATTGACTCCCTTGCCAGCTATTGGCTAGTCTCTGACCTTCCCTTTTTAGGGAAGGTTGTTGAATGGGTGGTGGCTCAGCACCTTCAGGGGCATCTGGATTGTGTCTGTTTTCTGCATCCTTCAGAATCTGGCTTTCATCAGGATTTTGGCATGGAGACTGCGCTTGTGGCTTTGGTCGATGACCTCCATCGGGTGTTAGACCAGGGTCAGTCAACCCTGTTGATTCTGTTAGATCTGTTGACTGCATTTGATACTGTTGACCACGAGATGTTGGTGATCTGCTTGTGGGACTGAGCCAGGATGGGTGGAATTGTTCTGGAATGGTTCCGTTCCTTCCTGCCCGGGAGAACTCAGCAGGTGGTGCTGGGGGACTATTTCTTTTCCCCCTGTGACCTCTCATGTGGAGTTCCACAAGGTTCTGTTCTGTCCTGTCTCCTGTACAATGTGTACATGCAACCTTTGGCTGAAGTCGTGAGGGGGTTTGGAGTGTGGTGTCATCAGTATGCTGATGACACCCAACTCTACCTCTCATTTTCAGTTGACCCAGGCCCGGCAGTCTCGGTGCTTAACTGGTATTTAGCAGCTGTGGTGGACTGGATGAGGGCAAGCCATCTGAAGCTGAATCCTGACAAGACGGAGGTGATGATGGTGGTGGAGGAGGGACTGAGGGAGTGGTGGCCCTTGTTATTGATGGGGTCCGCCCTCCTTTGGTCCCCCAGGTTTGCAGTTTGGGGGTGCTCTCAATTCGCAGCTCTGCCTGGATGTCCAGGTGGCATCTGTGGTGAGGAGCGTGTTCTGCCATTTACATCTGATGTGACGGCTGCGGTCATATGTTTCAGACTCCAACCTGGCCACCTCATCCATGCTTTCATCACCTCCAGACTGGACTACTGCAACACACTCTATGTGGGGCTACCCCTGGTGACGATTCGGAGACTGCAGCTGGTGCAGAATTATTATTATTTATTATTATTAAAATTTATATGCCGCCCCCTCCTGCTACAAGCATCTCGGGGCGACTAACAACATTTTAAAGACTCATAACTAAAACAACCTAAAACCCCCACATTAAAATAACCCATACCCAAACCCTCCCTAACCCAACCCAACCCTCCGCCCACTACCCATCTCCCTACCCCTACCCACTCCCTTCCCCGAAGGCCTGGATGAACAACCAGGTCTTACAGGCCCAGTGAAAGGTCAGCAGACTTGGGGCCAGCTGAGCTGCTTCTGGGAGGGAGTTCCACAGCCGCAGTGCGGCCACCGAGAATGCCCTCTCCAATGTGTCCCCCTGGCTAACCCAGAGGACCTCCAAGAAGGTGACCCCGGCGGACTGCAAGCATCGCCCCAGGACCTGAGGAGTGAGGCGGTCTCTCAGATAGGCGGGGTCAAAGCCATGTTGGCCCCCACTCTCCTGTCATTTCAACGTTTATGTAAGACCTGGCTGTTCCGCCAGACTTTCGGCGAGGGGGTAGGGGAGTTAGGGGGTTGTTTTTCACTGCATATGAGAATTTTTAACTTTTTATATTGTTTTATTGTTTTATTCTTTTATCTTTGTTGTCTGCCGCCCCGGGCTGCCCTGTGGGCAGGAGGGGTGGGATAAAAATGTTCTATAAAATAAAATGAAATGTAGGGCTTTAAAGGTTAAAACCAGCACCTTGAATCGGGCTCGGAACACTATAGGCAACCAGTGCAGAGCTCAGAGCGCTGGTGTTATGTGCTTCTTATGGCCCGTCCCTGTCAAAAGATAGGCCGCTACATTCTGAACCAGTTGCAGCTTCCGAACCGTCACCAGGGGCAGCCCCACGTAGAGCGCGTTGCAGTAATCCGGTTTTGAATGCATGGATGAGGGTGGCCAGGTCGGAGTCCGAAACGTATGGCTGGAGCCTCTGCACAAGATGTAACTGGTTAAAGGCTCCCTTCATCACCGCCTCTACCTGGCAATCCAGCCGAAGGCTGGGGTCCAACAGGACTCCCAAGCTTTGGACCTGGGGAGCCAGCGGATTCCCTGACTAACATCTTGCCCTGCTCACAAGGCCATGTTATACAGCTAGATGTTTGTAGCTGGGCCCTTTTCCTCCTTGATCTCTTTTGATGCTTTTCAGTCCATATCTCAGCTGAGTCCTGGATGATTGTATCTGTTTGCATCTCTTTGCCTTCTCAAATACTTTCTACATCTCTTTGCCTTCTCAAATACTTTCTAGATGACTCCCAGAAGGTTCTTCCTTTGTCTATTTCTGGGTTATTTGCTCTGTCTCTGGAAGTTTCTGGTAACTCAAGTACCCTCCATTAACACTTCATCTACATTATAATTGGCTTCTTTTCTTGTTCCAACTTCTGCTTAACTTATTTTGGGTTCTAGTTTTCACACTTAACTTTTCTTTATATTGCCCCCACATACATTTTCCCCGCTCAATGGGACTCTTGACAACTTCAGCAATACCATGCTTGTCATGTTGTACATAATCGTTTCAGAAGTAAAAATGTATTGTTTATTCACATGAAAACCACAATACATGTCTGTTACATATATGTTGTTTTCATAAACCCTGTCACACAGTGCATTAGGATCACCATCAACATGTGGGGATATGGTTGCTTTCTGCTGAACTGAATTCTTGGAGACATTAGCGTCTCATCAGAAGTGTTATTAATCAAAGTGCACCTCATTAACACAGCCATAACTCAACCTGTAGGCTTAGCTACATTTACATTCTCTTTGGATTGAGGTCCACCAATTCAAATAGAAATTTCCACCCTCTAGGCTCCAGCTCATTCCCACCTGTCCTTAATAGCTATATAACCTTGGATTTGCAGCTAGCAGAGTCCCTGGCTTGGGTAGACTCCTCCCTTGGGAGTTGCAGGCTTATCCTGGAAGTCCAACTCTCCATAAGTTCAAGTTACTTAGCCTTCTCTAGAAAAGCTCATACCCATGACTATGCTGGCCTGTGGCTCTATATAGCTTAGTCACACTCAGCAGTTATCAATTAGGCTCATTTGGTTGGCTATTTAGGGAAAGGCATATGCAGCGGGTGAGCTTTATGGCCTTTAAAGGGCTCACCCACCCAGCTATACCCTATCAAGGTCACCATTAGTTTTAAACATTTATAAGATAGTCCTAGTTTTCATAGGTATAAATACTAATTGCTTTGGACTTTGCAGGAGCAGAAGAAAGACTGAATTTAATTTCAGTCTCACTTCATCACGATATAGAGGAGTGCAACAAGATTGGCAATGGATAGACAGATGTGGAAAGAGATGGTTTATCATGACACCAACTCTTGAATTTGGGATGTTTGATGATGACATAATTTCATTTTTTTTTTCATTTCAATTTAATTTTGTACCCCGCAGACTACACCACAGGTGTCTTGTAGCAGCTTACACTCACAAATGAAATACAATATTGTATTTCCCCCCATATGACCTGACAATATATCCCATTCTTATTGCAATTCTTTATCTGTCTTTCTCTGTGTTAGGGTTTTGTACTGGCAGCCATTATGGTACAATAGTGCTATACCTGAGCATCAAATGTGTCAATCCATGATGGGGGTGTGGTGATGTGACACTATCAGATGTTGCTGTACATAGATTCACTGCTATGTGTGAAAATGCACCCATTGCTATGTTGTTATGCTATGTCACGATGAGGTTATTTCAACTTGCAAGGCAAATGGTGACATCCTCCTCTCTACTTCCCTTTGCCTGTCATGCCACTACTATATCCGTTAAAATGAGATTTGATGGGTTGTGCAATACAAATGTTTCTGGGCATAATTATGTTAGTCCCATTCTTGTGACCCTTTAGAGTCTACACATCTGTTGGCTGTATCGATTTGTATGTACATTTGTGTGTGTGACTGTGATTTCATTAGCTCTTGCAAGCTATGCTGGCTCAGACTTTGTTAGTACTAGAATGGAAGACCTCCCTAGAAAACTATGGTCCTGCAGAAAGTGGGCTTGGGCTAAGTAGCTGCTACTCTTCTTTTTGAATCAGTATCAATGAAAATATCCTTGTTTAGTGTGAGAGAATGCTGTGTTATGTGTGCTATGTGGGAGCGCCTGTCTTTTAGACGATGGATAAAGTCCACACATGTAGCACTTTCCACACAAATTAGGGAGTTTTAAGTGCTGTTGTCCTGGCAAAATTGTAAATAGGGAACGACAAAATAAGGGCTCTTTAGTCCACTTCCTTGAAGTTGCATTAGCAGACAGTATGTTCCTATTTCTTCCTGTTGTAGGCTGTTGTAAAGCTATCCTATATACTGTTGATGCTATAATTGTTTCCTCCCAGGTATGCATGTATTTATTTACTTCACCTGCGGTTTTAATTGTTCTCACATAGATAATCTCTAGAGACCTTTGAGATCCTTTAAGATAAGAGATATTATAGACAGGGTCCAATAAATTCTGCAAACATTTCTGCATTCAGGAAGCCTGACTTCCATGATTTGAGTAAACTATGTAAATAAACTAAACCCTTTAAATTATGCAAGCTTTTGAATTCAAATTAGTTCCCCAGCACACCATTCCATCAATTTTTGACATCTCATATCTTAAAAAGCACCAACAAAATCAAATCACACAGACCTTTCAGTGGAGACTCTTCTTTCTGATGTGAAGTTGTGGGCAGCTTCTCTTCAGGAGCCCCCATAGACATGGAATACATGCTGCTAGGTAACAGTGTTGGAATTCCATTGACTAGCTGCAGTGCTACCCACATGGGCTATGATTTTTGCACTGCCAGAGGCAATTTCTACAGCAATTTGGCTAAGGGCCAGATGCCACAAAAATAGTTGCAACTGCAGCAGCAGAGACTTCACGGGGCCCTCATTATAAACCAGGGGTGGGAAAAGCTCCCAATCTGAGGAGCTGCACATTAAGATCTTTATATGGCCAAGAATACCACTGAATGTCACTCTAGTCCTCATGCATGCACATACACTCTCTCACTGTCACATACACGAGTAACACACACAGAGTTTATCGGAATCACACACACTCGCTGCTCGAGAGTCACTGCCTCTGCCTGCTCCTACCTCAGCCCACCCATCACCCACTGCTTACCTCTTCCACTGCTGCGCACCCACTGACACTGCTTGCCTTTCCTGCCTTTCTCATCACAGGCTGCTCAGCACTGGGCACTCACCATGCCTGCCTCCTACATACACTGGCAGGGGCTACCTAGAACTGCAGACACTGCTGCGAACACTCAGTGCTGGACATTCCCTGCCAACATGTGGAGGAGGCAGGAGAGGCAAGTGCTTGGTGCCAGGCAGCACGTGTGAAGGAGGTGGAACTCAGAGAGCTGCATGGACACCCCGATTCCAGGCAGCCATTACATCCAAGAGCCACTGTAAAGGTACCAAAGAACCTCAAGCCGCTCCTGAGCCACAGATTTGCCCACCTGTTATAGATACTTAAGCTATTGTTGTTCCAGAGCTTCGACCATTTGTAAGGTCAGAGGGGGCTAGGAACCTGGTAGATTGGGTATGATTTGTTTTCATGAGCTTGTGGCAAGTACAGCTGTGCAAATGCAGTGCTTTTCTTTGCACTCTGTAGCCTAATTCAAGTAAGAATAACTGGCATCCGAGGCCTGCTTCTATGCATTGCCAGGGGTGGCCCAACAGATAGATATGGCTTCTAGACTATTTTAAGCTGTTAATTTCTGGCTGGAAAGCAGGTGTCAATGTGCCACTTATAGGATGTATATATGATGTTGAAAGAGGAGTAAATGTGTCTGCATGGTTGTGATTTGTTTCCCAGTCTGGTGGTTGTAAACAGGCTCATGGTGTGTAGAACCACCCTCCCTTTGTTTCTGGGTAGATGGGGATGGCGTGGTAAAATCTTTCTTCTGTTGTGACATGGAGTCAAATTAGATGAAAATTCCAAGACGTTGCCTGCCAGCCAATCCTAGTTAGGAACAAGGCCTTGTACGTGTACTCCCATGTTTGGAGCGCACAGATGCTCAGCTACGGCTATTCCCCAAAGGAATGTACCGTAATGAGTAGGGAGAATACTGTCTTTGGGAGAACTTACTGCGATGACAGACTGAGCCTATCCAAGCAGGAGGTACTGTGGGAACAATATGATGACGGGGGTATGGGACTCTGAGGGAATTCACAGCAATTTCAGTCTCAGGCAGCCTCAGAAGGAGACTGTCTGTATGGAATGACTGTTAGGCAACTCCCAGTCAGCAGCAGACTGTTTCTTTTTAGGAACTGGTAGAGAAAAGGATGGAGAAGAAGCTGATACTGTTTTACTGTGAGTCTTTCTCAGTTTGGTAAATCAGGAGCTTAATTAACTGCACATGACTGAATTCCTGTGGAATTTCTGTCGCTGAACTCCACTGAAAAATGCTTCTGAAATTTATTGTGGCAGAGGAAACGCGCACAGCAGCACTCTCTCTCACAGCTACTTACACACACACACACACTCACTTGCATTTACGCACGTAGGAGTCACCCCACACAGTGCTGTGGAGACTATATCTAGCCGGGTCTCTAATTGCCTGGTATCACTGGCTACTGTATTCAGTGGGCTAAGGATCCCAGGGGAGATTCCCCAGAGTCAGATGTGTTTCTGCAGAGTCAAGCTGAAACATCTGAGGATGACAATCCCCAAGGGAGAGCCTAATCAAAGTGACAGGATGATAGATCTGTTCTCTCTGCCTCCTCTTTACATTTTCTGTACAATTCAGAGCTGAAATTAATCTCTAATTCATGATTGCAAAAAATGTAAACAGGGTCTTGAAACCTTGAGCACCAAGGTAAAAGCAGCAAAGGATCAGATGTTTCACTTTAGAGAAGAAATATTTCAAATTGACATTTGAAAATATTGGGGCAGTGAACTCTTGAAGGGGAAAGCTGTATATGAGTCAGATATAAACTTGGATTCTCCCAGGACTTTCTGAAAGTATATACATTAAGCTTTGATTATAAGGCTAGGGGTTCAGAGCCATATGTCGGAAATATGCAGATTGGGGTAACTGGAAAAAGTTTTTCATTCCCAATCTCTTTCCATATTATTTGCTGCCAAGGCCATTTGAAATAGTTTTTTTCCTCCTCAGGAGTTCACATCCTGAGGTTTGTTGTTCACAGTAAAGATCAGAATTCTCGGTGGTGTTACAGAGGTTGTTTTGGAGATGACTGTGAAGTAACTAACAAAAGGTTCTGATTCCAGATGGGAGAGAAACTCACTCTGTTTTTTAGCATGTGTTCTAGTAAAGAACAAGGGATAAGATCTATAGAGCAATTGTGACACAGATAGAATTGTTGGTTATATTAAGTATTTTCAATATTTTCTATGGTCTGCAGGCAGCTCTGTAGCAGTCACTTTTCAAAATTACCCAGGCTTTTAGTTTCCTCCAGTTAGAGTTGCTCTTTGCCTCTGCTCACACTTCATAGTTGATTATAGCTGTGATAGGTGTGTTTTGTCTGCAACAGAAGTTCTCAAAATTTGCATAGGACTCTGTCTATTTAAATGCAATGCATGCAGTGGTGGTGGGGATAGGAGTGAACAGCCAGAAGAAGTAAGTGATACTGACAGCCTTATTCTAGATATAGATTTAGTTCAAAACATGGTCAGGGGAGTATGTGACAGAACTCCTGATGACCTACACCTCCTGACTCCCACTCCTGTTCCTCAACCTCCAGACCACCCAGATATTTTTGAAATTCAGGAACTGGATTTCTGTGGTCCGTTTCAGACAGAAATAATCCTTGATCTGGGCTGTAAGAATCCACTCTCCTCCTTCCCTCTGGTGATGGTGAGTGAGTACACTTTTTGAGCTGGCTACCGGATTATTACCATCCCTTTCCTATTTCAAGATCCAGCCTGCAAATAGTCTTTTATGCCTGGCTGTTGAATTATTTATATACATTTTACAGCTCTCTCCTCAATCCTATTTTGTATAGGATTTGGAAGAGTTTGCAGATTTTAGTCCATAGAGCAGATTCCTGTTCTTTTGAATTCTCAATATAAGAGAGAAAATTCAGGCAAATGGGTGGCAACCTGGCAGCAAATCCACATGACATGGATGAATCTTGTGAGTGTTTGCCTTGGGCACTGCACTGAAAACCTGTCCCTTAGAATAACTAGGGAAAAATAGGAAGAAAAGGAGAAGGTTTTTTTTGTGTGTGCGCATCTCAAGGAATTCGTTTTCTGGGAGTTGGTGCAGAATAACATATATGTACATATAATAATATGTAAGTATACATATATTCGTTGAATTTTATTCAAGTGTGTGTCTTGGTGGATGCAGAGCTCTCTAAATTTTATCATTCTATTCCATTAAGATAACTACATTATAAGAATATTAAGCATAATTTAAGTGTTCAAAAGCCAGGAAATTACTAATGACCCAATCCTAAACCCATGCATGTGTGGGCTGCACACAATGGGTGTTTTTAGATAGATGTGGGGGCAGCCTGCCCTGGAGCTGCTCTGGGGGTGCACCGACACATCAGCTCACTCCTAGCCCTGTCTGGGTCTGCTTTAGATAGACCTAGCGGTTTCCCTGGCCACGGTCTGCCTGTGCAGGCTCTCTCTCTCTCCCCCCCCCCCCCCCCCCCATTATTGAGTTGTGGGCAATTGCCCGATGCTCTAAGCTGGCACCTGTAACTCTATGGTGTTGCAAGGGCAATAGCTGGACGGGGCTGGAGCTGCAGCCTGAGTCCGTCAAGCAGATGGACATCAGCTCCACTCTGGGTTGGTACCCTGGGTTTGGCCGGCCCACTCCGCTGGCAGTGCTCTGGGATGTTCCGGAGTGCTGCAAATGGGGCTGCCGCAGAGCAGGCTTAGCCTACTCTGCTTCCACATCTGGTAGGTCGCCTTCAGACAGACTGGCCAGCCCAGGGGTGAATGGCTTGCTAGTGCTGTCTCCCCCAAAGCTGCCAACCATCTGTTTACACCCAATGTGTGTGTGCCCCACATTGTAGTGGGGTGCAGGCTGTAGTATGTGCACTTTTAGGATAAGGCTGTTAGGTTACTGCTGGCTCTATACATTTAAATCTATCTCCCTTGATATATATGCATTATGATAAAGTTGCCTGGGCATCATTTCTAAAAAACCCCACACAATATGACATTTCTGTTTTATAATGTTGTGTATAAACTTACGATATACAAGTGTAGTTGCTTTTAGTGCCGTGCGCTTCTCTGTGTATGTCGTATAAACATGGTCCGTAAAAGTCAGATTTTTGTACACAGTGCTTAATGTAGTTAAGACATTAATTTCTAGAGTATTTCCTCATTCAGGACCTTATCTAGTGAGCACTGGAGTCAGTGGGAATATTTCCATTGTTTTCAATGTTGTCATTACTCTACTTCTTAAAAAATACACTTTGCAAGTTTGTACTGTGCTGTTTTACTGTGTGCCTCTGCTACGTTAGAAGAGATGAGACTGAGATGAGAAAATACTCCTAGCAGGATAAGGGGCTAGATACACAGGACCCAAATCCCTTCTTCAGAAAACAAATAACTCTTATTAGCTTTGTTGGGAATTACATGGATCTGATGACCCTTGATGATCTACTCATGTCCTGTCAAAAGTCCATTGAACTCCTAGCCTAGGACAGGGGGCCATAGATCAAGTGGTAAGAGCACATGCTTTGCATGTATAAGGTCCCAGGTTCAGTCCCCAGCAGCATGCCCGGGGAAGGCCTCTGCTGGGGGCTTGGAGGGGTCTCGGTAGCATGCCAGGATGGCCTCTGCTGGAGACCCTGGAAGAGCTGGATTTGGACCTGAATTTGAAACCCCTGCTGCCATGTCAGGTTGTGACAATACTGGGCTAAGATGGACCATTGGTCTGACCCAGGCAGTTTAGTTTAGGTTTTTAAGTGCAGAGTACACAGTGAGAATGAAAGAGAGAGAAGGATGTTGATAGGAAAGAGAAATTATTCAACAGCTAATGGTTTAATGAGTTTTGACATGTATGTATGTGAGTTAAGATAAAGTTTGTGCTTTATTCCTATTGGATAGTGTATACTGCTCTGTACACTGGTGGGTGATGTTTAAGTTGTTGATATTCTCTGCACTGTGGGTTTTACCTGTGCTGTGATATTTGCAGAATTCCCTGTTTCAAAGCAGTAAAAGTCAAGATGTTAATGACATCATTGTATCAATTCCTTAGAAATTTTCTTTGCTGAAAAAGGATAGCATTTATTAGGACAGCTTAAATGGAAGCTGTTCTGCAGTATAAATCAGGAAATATTTGGATGAGGGTGGGCTATGGCCAAGATTGTTTGAATCAGATTAAGGTTCTATGTTTCCCCCCCCTAAAGAATCCTCATGGATTGTCTCTATGAGAAAAAGATCAGTGAGCTGAGTCTTCAGTAAAGTGTTTAAAATGGCTGTGTTTGGTACAGTCGAGGATTTCTGTTTCAACGTTGTCCGCTACAGAAGTTCTCAGAAACGGTTTCAATGGAAATAGAGAACACTGATTCCTATTCCGAATTGTTTCAATAGTATTTCCTCACTAATAGAATTACTTCATTAGGAAATCATTGAGCAAGTTTCTTATTTTTTTTTTTACCAGTTTTAGGGAGAAATGCCCATGGAAAATGAAAACATTTAATTTCACCACAGAAGCTTAATGAAAAGACTGCTAAAGCCTTAATTGGGACTTTAATGAGCTATTGTATATTTGCAGATCTATTCTATTGCAGGATATCACAAGCTAAATTTTGGAAAAAAAAGCTAGTTGGAGAAATATATTTCAAGTAGTGGCTATACTACCAAGGAAGCAGTGGAGGTGGACAGCCACCCCCTGTTAATTTTGGATATCTCTGATCCCTGCAGTGGCAGCATGGCTTTGAGGTATCAAGGAGAGGAGCTGCTCTCCCCCCCCCCCCCCACCCCCTTTGGATTTCTGTTTTCCGCCTTTTCAAATATATTGTGAATTTAAATACTGGAACACAGTATTTTGAGCTTTGCCTTGATGAAGTGTTTTATGACAGATTTGTCTGGTGAATGTGAAACCGGGAGCTGAGAGATTGCATTCCATAAGCTGCATACACAAAAGTCTTAATGGGATGCTAGACTCCGTAGAAATGTGCCACACTTACAGAGCAAATGAAAACATTTAGGAACAAAAACTGGCAAGTAAAGGGTGCAGTTCTCTGTTTGGATAGTGCATGCACTAGCAGTTAGTAGTGTACCAGTGCAAGTGCCATTCAAGTGGATGGGATTTGTGCTGGCATTAACTATTAATACTTATATTATCTGATCAGAGAATCCTGCTAAAACCCAGTTAGTGAAAGAACATCATAGTATTTTGAGGAAATCTACCCTGGAAACACCAGTGTGTCTTGGGCCTCTTCACAGAACTAAACTTTAAAAATTGTTTAGGTTTAAGAAATATTCAGAGAGTTTTCTGAGAAGAAAGATTTTTTTGTACTGGATTCTAGAAGTAATAATTACAGAGAAAAATGCTGAGTGGAGCAAAGCTTATTATTGCAGAACACAAGGACCTAAAAAGATGCAGTGGCTGGGAGTTGCTTCTTCCTTGCCAACCTGGCAGAAGCCGAGTTGGATTTTTTTCATTTTGGGGTTGCTTTCCCCCCCATTAACTGACCCAACAGAAAACCATGCTAACTTGTTGTATCAGGATTTTGCCTATGCTAGGATCAAAGGTGTGTTAGCACATGTTCACTAATACATGCTAACACTCTATTGTCCCCCACCCTGAAAGAAGACACGAACACCGTTTTGTGGAGTAAATCAGACCGCACCATAGTTTATTATTAGCCTTATTGGGGAGGAAGGGGCTATGCCCTTCCGGGTCCTGTCAACCTAGACTATTCCTAACTTAGGTAGAGTAAACTCAAGGCGGTCTGATGTCCCTCAGTACCGCTCCATGTCACCTATAGCTGCTGCGATGTCACACCTTCCCGCCGCCCCCGGCCGGGTCAGGCGGCCTTCACCTACCATGACCCCAGGAAGGAATGAGGGGAGGCAGCGACAACCCTGGACCGCCCCTGTCCTAGGGTCTTTCACCGGCCCGCCACCCTTCTGGGTTCAGCGCGATGCTGGCTGGGAAGCTCTAGCATTCGCGTGTACCCCATCTCTTTAAGGAGATGACCTGGCAGCAGACTATCCCTACCTAACTTACTGACTTGCCGGACCCCTGC
>QEPC01000841.1:4741176-4758965 GCA_003113815.1 Sphenodon punctatus | reverse complement strand
TAAAACTTTTTTGCTGGGGCTTTAACTTTTTTTACATTGCAGCCATTTTTAAATGGCTGCAATGCAAAAAAATCCGGTACCCCGAAATCCGGTACCGGGTCCGGATTACCGGGTCGAATCCGATAATGCCGGTACGCCCGATACCGGCATTATCGGATACCGGATTGTACCGGTTTACCACCCCTAGTTACCATGGTCAAATTGTGCCTCCCTTTCCTTCCAGTAAAGTAGTACCTTACTCCATGAGTAGCATCCCACTGAAATCAATGTGATTGCTCAAAGCATAAGGTAGAACTAAGTCTGAGTAAGAGAGAGAAAATTTGGCTCCGTATAAATAGAGGAATCACTTAACTCCACTATGACATGTGGACAATTTTCTAGGCAAATATAAAACATGGTTTGGCAAAGTGCAGCAACAGTGTACTAAACTGATTTGGTTAGAGGATAAATAAAAATAATTTATGCAGTGGAAATTGCAGGGAGAATATTGACTGGCAGAATGTAATTTAGGGATGGGTGTTTGCATGAAATTACATATTCAGATTTGTTATGGATTCAGATCTGTAATTTCCAGATTTAATTACGGATTTGGATTACAGATTCGTATTTAAACCCATTAAAAAAAATTATGCATGTGCAAAATGGCCACCAGACTGTTCTGTATATGTGCAGCCCTTTTCTAAAATCGTGGTGGCAATGTGACTGCCATTTTGGAAAAGGGCAGCTGTTCTGCGCATGCAAAAATGGCAACCACGCATGTGCAGACTGGCTGTCCTCCTCTAAAATAGCGGTGACACTACCGCTGCCATTCTGGAAAGAGCTGTGCATGTGCAGAATGGCCCTATGGCCATTTTGCGCATGCAGACTGGGTTTAAAAATATTTTTTATTTAAAAAAATTTAAATACAGATCCATAATCCAAATCCGTAACACCTATCCCATGTAATTTATGCATCCTGAATTTAGCTAGGTCAGTGAGACTAACACCTGTGTAATCAGGCTTACTATGCGTTACAGGTTGCTCTTTACTGGTAGCTCAGGACGTATTAAAAATTCTTGTTAAACAGTGAGAAGAGAAATTGGACACCATTATGAGCAAAGGATGATCCTGCTAGCTTGAGAAGGCATAGAAGGCAATGAAATTGATGATTGAAATTTCCTGGAAAAGACACCTAAGATGGGGTGCTTTCAATAAAATTTAATCTCTCTGGAAGAAAATCCCCAAGGATCAGACTCCGGGCAAGGCTTGTCTAAGAACAGTCTGTCTGGGCAAGTGGTATGCTCCCAACTGCCTCAGCCTGTTAGGTCCTTCTAATAAAGCAGGAGCTGGGGTAGCTCAGGGTTGCTGTCTCTTGTGAGGTACAAAGACTCCAGTTTACCAGTCATATTTTCTACCAAAAAGGACCAGAGACTAGGGCCACTGACTGTGCCTGATGGGTTTCTCTGCCCAGAGCCAAGGGAAGGCCCAGATTTTCTCCAGGATCAGCCATACTCAAATGAGTGCTTGACAGTAGTCACCCGTGTGAATTGCAGGGATATTAATAGTGGGTGCTAGCCTCTCCCCAGTTGTTGACAGGTCCAGGTATGGCATCAATCCTGAAAGTCACATGCGGAGTCATGAGTTAGCATGGCAGGTGCTAAGCATGGCTAATTCTGGGGAACTTTTTGGTTTTGAGTGGTAAGCTTCCTTGCTGCTTGACAGAGTTGCCTTTGTGAGTTCAAAGGATGGAACTGAATCAATTCAACACAGTTGTTTATTGCTGCTGCAAAACACATGACTCTCAGTTGTCCAGGGCCCAACAATGTACATGTACCAACAGAATATAGTTTGTATTTCAGTTATACCTAGTCACATAACTAGAACTTCCTAGAAGTTGTTAACACTCACAATGTGGGGAAAGTAATGGTGTTCTGGGAGTCACGATTTATTAGGTTCCGCATAATTATTGTTTACTTAATACAATCTCCCTGTAGAATATGCTGCGTGGATGCTATTTTGGGGAGTCTGTGAGGTTAAGATCATGACTAATTAAGTGTTCTTTCTCAGAGGTGCCCTATTGTTATGGGCATGGGAAGTGAAGGTGGGGTTGGAGGCACTGCCAATTATGTTTTTAGGGGAAGCTATCTTCTGCTAAGGTTAGAGGCAGTTTTGAAATGAAGCTATTGCCTATTCATCCTTTCTCGTTAGGATCTTGGCATTGCAGGTGTTGACTGGGTGAAAATAGGGGGTACTACACCTGTAAAGTTCTGGTTTTAAATTTCATCCTGAAGGCCGCACCTTTGGTAACAGTGTGTCAAGGGGAGTTATGAACCCAGCAATGATGTATGTTGTGAAATCTTCATGTGTAACACGGGGAAGGTCATGATTGTCAAAGATATTTGTATTAACCGTTGATTGCGTAAGCCAGAGGGAAACCTATTATATGGGGAGTTTGCTCAAGATAGTTGAACCTTAGCCAGAAAATTAGCATTGTAAAACCTCAAAAGCCAGGACAATCAGCCTGCACAGGTAATAGAGGCCATCTGGATAAAATTAGGTTAAGGCTGTAAAATAGCTGAATGACCAACAATGAAAGTTAATCAAAAACTCAGAGCCAGGCGACTTGAAGAGTTAAAAGGTGTGCTTAGGACACGAGAAGAGATGCTTGATATCAATATGTGAAGAACACATCTCCCGACTAAGATGCAGCGTGCCTGTCTGCAAACGTGAGAGACAAGATTTTGGCCCTCTGGAACAGGTGATAGGTAACTAGTAGAGAGGGAACCTGATAAGTAAAGCTAGCATTGCATATTGTTTTGATTTCATTTTCTTATGCACCATCTGTATTTACTCTGAACCTGTATTATCTTAGTTTTTATATAAAATGTTCTCATTATAAAGCTCGTGTCGGTGTGTTACTGGAACTGAGTACTGACTAGGGAATTTTGGTTTAACACCAAGATGAGCCTAACCAATTTACTTTTCTGATGATTGTTGAGCCCAGAGATACAGGTGATGAAGGATTAACCCCTTATTGGCTGGCACACTCTGGGGAGAGGGATGCTCAGTGGTTAATGAAAGGGGGGTAATTGAGTTGTGGCTGGTCCAGTTGTCCTGAGAGGGGTACCCCAAAATCCTGGTCACAGTGACGGGCTTAAGGCAGTGATCCCCAAGTTTGTATCGGTGTCCAGTGCAAGACATGTTTGAGAAAGTGTGCCGGTTGATAATAGTGCCCAGTGCGAGAGGCAGTTGAGAAAGTGTGTAACTGGTCGGAGTCTTTGCAGAATCTGTGAGTGTCTGTTTTGTTAGTTTTGTTTTGTGGGAGTAAGGTCAGGGTGCCAGGATGGTAATGCTTCTCAGAATGTCCAATATGAACAAAGAAAAGCGAATAGAGGAATGCCAAAGCAGGAACTTGACCAACTCAGACTCAGGCTGCTTTTAAACGAGACAAGAAACGCGGCTGATCCTTTGATCAGCCGCGTTTCTTTGCGCTCGTTTAAATTGAAAACGCACATTTAAGCCGGCTCTTCCCCGCGTCAGACCGGGCAAGCGATCCTGCCCCGTCCAACGCGGATCGCCGCTGTCCGGCTTCACGGCACACTTTGGGATATTTTGACGAGTGCGCATGCGCAGAAGGGCGCGCATGCGCACTGAGTCTCTGCGCCGGGTCTGATGCTCTTCTGAGCATCAGACCCGGCGTAGAGAGAAAGGCGGGTGCCCGATCCCGCCTCTGAACGATCCCGCTTGTTAGCGGGATTGTCTAAAACTAACCCGATTGTCTAAAAGCGCCCTTAGTATCATGGAGTATGTAGTACAGAAGGAAGCCCGGCTGCCAATTTGCGGGGCCCAGGGAGGGGGACAAAGGCGGGGCCCTAGTCTGCCTAGGGGTGCTCCCTGGCTCAGGGGGTGCTCCCTGGCTTGGTCTGGGGGCGGCACGCTGCCTGGGCTTGGGGACGGGCGGAGTGGCACTCCCCTCTGCCCATCCCTAAACCCAGCCATTTCGGGGTCACTTACCTGATCTGCTGCTGCCGCCACTGCCCACCTGGGCCCCACACCGGGACCCGCGTCCGGTCGGCCTTGGAGCCTCAGCCAGGCAGGTGCAGCTGAATAAATCTGCCGCCACGCTGCCCGCCGCCACCGGAAGTTGCTAGGAACTGTGGGAGAGGCGGGGCCTCTGCCTCTCCCTCACTCCCACTGGCCCCCTCCTCTGCCTGTCTCAGCCAGAGGAAGTGAGAGAGAGGCAGAGGCCCTGCCTCTCTCACATTCCCCCTGGCTGAGATTGACAGCCCCTCCACTGCCTGGCTGTCTTAGACTCAGCCAGGGCGTGAGAGGCAGAGGCCCTGCCTCTCCCGGCCTCACTCCGTGGCCGAGACTCAGGGGAGCCCCAAGCGCGGGTCCCCGCCAGGAGCAGGGCTTAGGGTGGCTGCTCCAAACTGCCCCGCGGTAAGGCCGGACCTGCCAGCTGTAGAACAAAGTAGCAGAGTGCTCCACTAAAGAGGTGCTGTTGCTCCAGTTAGAAGAGGAGAAGCTACGGATCCAGCAACAGGAGATGTAGCTCGAAATGGAGTGTGAGGCATCTCAGCGAGAACAGGTGGTGACTCGGCAAGAGCAGGAGGCAGCCCAACGAGCCCAGAGGGAGATCAAGGCTGCTCAAGAGCAATTCAAGTTGGAGCAACTAAGTCTGCAAGAGAATGAGAAGCAGAGGCAACATGAACTGGCCATGACAAATACAAATGATGGAAGTCCTCAACCCATCACCAGCACCAACACCAAGAAAGAGCCAGCTGATACAGCAGTTCACGCAGTTTGTTTCCCCGTATAATGCATCCCACTGCACTGAGGAATTCTTTTGCACTTTTGAGAAGATATGCAAGAGAAATGAGATTCTGGTCGACCTGGGTCCCTGTCATAGTGCCAAGACTCACTAGTAAACCATTGTCAGTTTATAATGCTATCGAGGGGCCAAATGGGGATTTATAATTTGAAAATCTTAAGAAACTGTGTCATCTCGCTATGAGATCAGTCCTGAAGTCTATAGAACCCAGTTTAGATCTCTTAAAATAGAGACATTAAGCCACAATGAGTATGCCTGTAAACTGAGGGATCTTTTGAATAAGTGGCTGAGGGAACCTCATGAGGAGCTGGTTCAATACTGACCCATAGGGAAGACGAGAGTGACACTGAGGTTGCTTTCACACTTTACAAAATGGGTCATTATAATAATTCAAGAAAATACTGGGTATTCAGCAATTTTTGTTATGTGTGAATGCACTATTCCCCCTTTATGTTGCAAGATCCCAGGTCATTGTAAGAGCCACCAAATGTGGATTTTATAATGACTGACGTTCTCGCAACATAAAAGGTGGGAATAGTGTATTTACACAATATAAAATTGCAGAATTATAATACCTGGTATTATCTCAAGTTATTATAATGGACCATTTTGTAATGTGTGAAAGCAGCCTGAGTCATCTGCACCACTTCCTGTGGTACCCGTACCAGGATCCCTTCTGATGACCCTGTTGGAAGTATTGACCAAGTTTATTCCTGTTCTGTTTGTGAGATCTGCCAAGATTCAGTAGTGCCATATCTCAAAGCTTTATCCTGAAGTTTGCATTTTTCTTAGTCTCTGCTCTGGGAATCATGGGATTACATGGGAACCTTAGTTTTCATGTTTTTTAAAAGTAAAGTTCTAAACCTCATGTTACAGAAAAAACTGGAAAATATTTTACGTGTAACTTAAAGACCCAGAAATCAGATAGCAAATAAAAAGAACCTAGCATTTATTTTTAAAAATATCTCCCGAATTTAAGCTAATATTATCTTTTTTTATATGACTCAGGATTTTTGATGTGGACTAATAATTGTGCTCTACCATAGGAGAACTAGGTTCAATTCTTGTGCTAGCTCTTTGGCATGTTGGGTGGGCAGAAGCTTCATGTGCTTTTCCAAGAGCAATCTGGGTGGCTCTGGATCTTATGGTATAACTCAGTGGTTACTTCTGAAGTGTAGGCATAAGGCTGTAGAGTGAGAGCGGGGACACAGTGGGTGTCTTCACACCAACAACTGCTCTGCCCTGCCTCACCCCTGGGCAGACTGTCCATTTAAAGGTGGCCCACCAGACGTGAAGGCTGTTGCAGAGTAATTGGTTCACAATCAGTAAGGACAAATGCAGCTGAAGGTTTAAAAACAGAACTTTACTTAAGCTTTCTCAGGCACAAATCCTTAGTTGCATCTAGCTAGTAGTAGGACAAAATGGAGACTGAGACAATGAGAGAGAAGGGAAGAAGGAGTGGTTACACAAAGGAATTCAACTGTAAAACCCCATCTCCCTTCCATGTACATATAAACTTAGCAGCGCCATCTGGTGGCTCTATAGTCAATTACTGTTCTTAATACAGCAGGCATTAACTTATGGATGTTGCATATACCAACACCCCTTCTCAACAGACAGAAGTTAACCTACTAAACCCATTTTACTTAGTAGCTTTCGGTGGCGCTCTCCTGCTAAAGGTTTTGTCAGGGCATCTGCTACCATGTCTTCTGTAGCTGCCTTTGTCCATTTGTTGTGTTCCCCTTCTGACGTTTGTAAGACGTCTTCCCATGTTGATGGCTCAGACAATCTGTCGGTACTTGCTTTGTAGGACAGGTGGGTGGGTGGTTTGCCTTTATTTTCCCTGGTAGATCTTCTGATTTCAACATCTGCAGGTGATTGGGTTTGTTCCTGCATCTCAGTTGAGCTTGTGCTGATTTCAACTGTTTGTTCAGGACGCTCTTCTCCTCCTGATTCAGGACATGCTTCTTCTCCTGATTCTTGTAAGGACATTACACTGTTGCTTGGGTTTTCTTCGAAAGTCACGCTGTTGCTGATAGTTACTTTGTCTGTGTGTGGGTTGAGGATTCTGTATCCTTTGGAGTGTTCGCTGTATCCAACAAGAATCCCTTCCACAGCTCGGTTTTGTAGTTTGGTGCGTTTCTCTTCCGGAATGTACACGTATGCCTTGCATCCAAACACTTTGATGTGTCCCACACTAGGCTTCTCTCCATACCAGAGTTCATATGGAGTTTTACTTGCTGTTCTTGAGTAGAGTCGGTTCTGTAGATATGTCGCCGTAACTACTGCCTCGCCCCAATATTTTTCTGGCAGTCCGGAGTCCGTCAACATGCACCTGATCATTTCTGTTAAGGTTCTGTTCTTTCTTTCAGCTACCCCATTTTGCTCGGGCGTGTATGGTACCGTCTTCTGGTGCTCTATCCCGTGGGCTCTCAGGAAGTCTTCAACTCTCTTTCCTGTGTATTTGCCTCCGTTGTTGGTTCGGAGTACGAGCGGCTTGCGTTGGAATCTGTTGCTTGTCATGGTTATGTAGTCCTTTAATTTTTCCAGTACTTCATCCTTATGCTTCATGAGGTATGTGACTGTGTATCTTGAGTAGTCGTCTATGAATGTCACTATGTATCTGTTCCCTCCAGGTGTGGGTACTTTCATGGGGCCGCACACATCGCTGTGTATGAGGTCAAGTGGCTTGGAGGTTCTTGTCTGGCTTGCCTTGGGGAGCGTTGCTCTGGTGGCTTTAGCTTTGATACAGCATTCACATCTCATGGTCAAGGGACATGCTGTTACTATCAGGTCTTTTGTCAGCTGCTGTCTTTGCAGTTCCTTTATACTTTCTGGGTGCCTGTGACCCAGGCGTCGATGCCACAGATGAATACAGTCCTTGTGTTGCTCATGTGCAGTGAGTTTTGCTTGTTCCTTGGTTGCACTCAAGCGATACAGGTGCTCATCTGCATAGGCTCTGGCTAGGACCCTTGTCCCCTTCTGGATTGTGCATTCATTACCCCGGAACTTGACGGTGAGCCCTTTCTCTGTTAGGCGTTTAACGGATAGGAGTCCTCCCTCTAAGCCAGGTACATACAGCACATCCTTTACTGGTATTGCTAGTGTGCCTCCGTGTGGCTTGTTGCAACTTAGAATTCCTTCGCCAATACCTTCTGCAGTGATGCTGCTTCCATCAGCGAGGTATATCTCTTCTTTGTTGCTTGGGTCCAGTACCGTGAAAAAGCTCTTGTCGCTGGTCATGTGACTTGTGGCTCCAGAGTCGACACACCAGTCCTGTGATGAGTTGGTCTGTGTTGCTCTAAAACATCCTCTCCACTGTTCTGTGGTTGTGTCACTGGTTGTAGCCTTGGCCCTTTGCTTAGACACTTGTGGAGATCGCTTTTGTTGTTCTGCCTTCCATATGGAGCAGTCTTTCTTTAGGTGTCCTTCTTTCTTGCACCGAAAACATGCCCTTGTTTCCTTCTTGTGCAATCTGTTGTCTGCAATTCTCAGGGCAGTTTCCTTATCCTGGTCCTGATTATCTTGCATGATTTCTTTCCTGCGCTGGAATTCATCCATGAGTCTCCCTTTTACAAATTCCAGTGTTAGTTCTGCCTCAGGCCTTGTCTCTAGGGCGTTTATGAGGGCGCTGTATGATTCAGGCAGGCTGCAGAGAAGTAAGGCCGCCACGTGGTTGTCTTTTATCTCTTCACCGATGCCTCGCAGTTGTGCTACCACTTCCAGCATTGAATTTATGTGATCCTGCATCTCCTTCCCTTTACCAAGTCTCATCTGGTACAGTTTCCTTAGGAGAAACAGCTTACTGTTCAAGCTGGTCCTTTCATGCAGCTTCTGCAGTGCATTCCACATGCCCTTTGCTGTGGCCTCCTCCCTTACGTGGATTAACTGGTCATCTTCTACTAGCAGGCTTATGGTTGCCTTTGCCTGTCTGTTCTTTCTGTCCCACACCTCAGGGTTTGCTGCAGGTCTGTCTGTGGTGATCACCTCCCACTGGTCATCTTTGGATAGGAGCATTTCTATTTTGAATTTCCACAACTGGTAGTTTGTGTTATTCAGCTTGCAGACTGAAAGCTTTAATTCAGAGCTGCTGGCCATGCTTGCTTCCCTCCCCTCAGATTGGGATTCTGGTTCTTCTGCTCACTTACTGTTAGTAGGCCTCCTCTGGGAGTTTCCTTTGGGCCTCTTTTCCTTTCAGCTCACTTCCAGTCTTTAGGGTTGTTCTGGGCTGTTCTGAAGAGGTCTGGGCCCATAACCTGTTGCAGAGTAATAACTGATTCACAATCAGTAAGGACAAATGCAGCTGAATGTTTAAAAACAGAACTTTACTTAAGCTTTCTCAGGCGCAGATCCTTAGTTGCATCTAACTAGTAGTAAGACAAAATGGAGACTGAGACAATGAGAGAGAAGGGAAGAAGGAGTGGTTACACAAAGGAAATCAACTGTAAAACCCCATCTCCCTTCCATGTACATATAAACTTAGCAGCGCCATCTGGTGGCTCTATGGTCAATTACTGTTCTTAATATAGTAACTTTAACTTATGGATGTTGCATATACCAACAAAGGCAGAGCAGAGGCGGGGCAGGCTGTCCAGTGCTCCAGAACTTGCTCCAGGGTTGCTCACCCCCATGTCTGTGTGAAAATACCCATTGCTCTTTTAGCACAGCTGGAGAGAGCACCTGACCTCCAACATGAATGTGCTTCACTTCATCATTTTCTTCTTGTTCCTGGCTATGGTCATACTGAAAACTCTGAGTTAAAATGGGAGCTGAATGTCATGCTATTAAAATGGTTGGTCAGTTTCAGTAACTTATATGTCTCTTATTTATTTATTTATTTAATACATTTATTAGCCGCTACCCATGCCTATGGCATCCCGGGGTGGCGTAAAATTCAATAAAAACACAATCAAAATAAAAATATTTTTAAAATCCAAACAATTTAAAACCAATAAAAACACAATCAAAATAAAAATATTTTTAAAATCCAAACAATTTAAAACCCAAACAGGGTTGGATAAACAAATAAGTGTGTGTGTGTGTGTGTGTGTGTGTATATATATATATATATATATATATATATATATATATATATATATATATATATATCCTTAGCTGTTGCAAACAAATACATCAAATCGCTAGCAAAACACTCAAAAACCATAAAAATTCAAATAGTATGATACCAATACAAACACTCATCCAGGATTAGCACTTTATACTGCCTATTACATAAGCCAGTGGCACATTAATCAGTTAGGGGCTACAGACCTACAAAATTCTTGTTACTTTATCCCAAGGCAACAGGATGCACTTGAAGATCATCTATAATTGAGCCGCATGATCCTTGAAACCCCATAACCCCTTTCAGACCTAATCAGGCAGATTCTCGCAGAGTTGTCATGACCCATCTGGTACTGGTATCACGACCCCGCTCTGAGCCAAGTTCTCCAGGAACCTTTGTCTTAAGCCCATTGCCTGGTAAGCGAACTCTGCAACCTGCCTGGTTAAATCAGCGTCCACTGGACACAGCAACTTCCTCATTATTTTAAATTAATTAACCTCCTGAAGGCCCACCAGGAATTTAACTCTTAATCCCTAAAAAAAGGGACAGGCTAGTAAGATATGGGGCACTGTGTCTGGGGTCCCCTTTTCACAGAGAACCCACAGTCTTTGTTCTCGGGGGATTCCCTTATATCTGCCTTCTAGGAAAGATGAGGGAAAGGAGTTGCAGCGAAGCCTAGTAAAAGCAACTCTCCTGGAGGCATCCAACCAACTAAACAAATAGTTTGGACCAGACTGGAGTGGGTTATAAGTGATATATTCAGGGGTTACTCTCTGGAGATCCAGGAGGGCCCGTTCTGACTGGAGCGCCTGGTCTCTCACTCTCCTCTGGGACAACTATTTAAATAGGACCACACCGGACCTTTTAAGCACCTCACTGGAGAACCCCAATTTATAAATTTCCAGTCCGGCCACAGTAAGCCAGGTATCTAATAAACCAGCCTTATGGGCCATATATAACAGGGAGCAGTCCCTTTCCGGGAGAAACATAATCTTTGCCCAGAAATTGGAGATTAGCTGAAGTAACACTGTTCGCACCGGTAAGGCACCCATTTCTGCCCTCAGCAGGACCTAGGGGGTACTCTGAGGGAGGCCCAGTAAGGAAGCCAGAAAGCCATTCTGAGTATTTTCCAAATCTTCCAAAAAGTCAAGGGCCCAAATGGGTGCTGCATACAAAACTTGGTTTAACACCTTGATCTTAAATAATCGGAGTGCCGGTTCAACCAAATTACCCCCCATACCAAAGTAGAACTTAAAAATTGCTGTAGCAGATTTCTTAGCCTGCTTTCTGGCCAGTTCATAATGGGTCCTCCAGGATGGTGTAGAATTAGATGAAAAAATAACCCCCAGGTATGTGAACGAGCAAACTTGCTCAATAAATTCCACTCTTATATTCCAGGAGTGTATATCCAGCCTTCTCCATGCACCTACAATCAGAATTTTAGTTTTAGAATAGTTTATTTTTAACATTTCTTGTTGACAATATTAACCAAAAAGACCAAGCTGTCTCCTGAGGCCCACCATTGATTGAGATATTAATATGGTATCAGCTGCATACAAGAGGACTGGTAATCGCCTTTTCACCACCGAAGGGGCATGGGTATCCAGTGTTTTCATATGATGTACAACATTATTCAAATATAAGTTGAATAAAGCCGGGGCCAGCAGGCAGTCCTGCCTAACCCCGCGTTTAGCTGGTATAGCCTTAGAAAGTGTCCCTAGGTGGCCATGTCTCACTTGAAGTGAGTTCCCTGAATGCAGCTTCGCCATCAGGTAAAGCAATCTAGGATCTATGGAAGAAGCCCTCAGCTTGGTCCACAGGTGCTCTCTATTCACCGAGTCAAAAGCCTTCTCAAGATCCACAAAACAAAAATATAGTTTCCCTGAATAGCTACATATTTCCTGATCAGTGAAGCAATTATCAGAATATGATCTGTAGTAGCCCTTTCTTCACAGAATCCAACTTGTTCCGGCTCAATTGCTCCCGTCTTCTGCATCTAGGACTTCAGTCTGCCCAGCAGAAATTTGGAATACAACTTCCCAATAATGCTGAGCAGGCTGATCGGCCGGTAATTACTCGGAGCGGACACATCTCCCTTCTTATGGATAGGGATCAAAATGCTCCTGAGCCAGGAATCAGGGACCTCCCCTGTATCATTTATAGTAAAAAAAGGGTGGCCAAAAGATTGGCCCACCAATCTGGAAATGTTTTTATTATTTCGGCTGGGACTCTATCAGGGCCCGGTGTCTTGCTCAACTTAAGGGATGTAATCAAAACTCTATCTTCCTCCACTGAGACCAGTGACCATTTCTCAAACCTATTACAAGGGCTAAGCTGGACAGGCTTAAAAATTGTAGATGCCTGCGAAACATATGAGAGCAGCTTACTGAAAAATTGTTCCCATTCATGGGTGGTAATAGAATGGGCACTAGCTGAACCACCTTTCCACTGCATAGAGCGGATCAGTTTCCAATTTTTTTTAAAAAAATTTTCAATAGCAGCATGATGTAAGTCTGTCCAAAGTGTCTTTTGAAAAGCCAGTTTTTTTCTTGACTAAAAGGTTCCTATAATGTTTACGTTGGGCCTGGAGTTGGATCCGGGACTTAGCCGAAGGGCCTTTTCTCAGGTTCTTCATTAAGTGTCTGGGAAGGCTCCTGGCAGCCCTACAGTTACCATCGAACCAGGATACCGACCCATTCCGGCTACCCCTTAAGCTGACCGTAGTTGTCAGCTGTGGTTCCATCAAATTCATCAATCTATCATACCAGCCCGAGCCTTCCCAGGGTTTGGCTATTCCCTCCTCGCAGAGTGACATCACCTCTGGTACTTTAATAAAATTCTTGAAAGCCTCAATAAGGTCCCTAGAGCGCTTAAGTCTAATTATTGGGTTCCTTTTTTGGTAAGCGACAACCCCCTCATCCCTCACTGAGAAGTTTAATCTATTAGGCTAGAGCCATTATACGAATGGAAAGTAAAATTACCTTCCCTATCACCTGTAACCCACCCATTGACTATTACCAGGTCTAAAAATTGAATAAAATTTTCCATGAGCTCACTTCTCGGCCCAACCAGGACATCCAAAGAGCGCCGAAATAAAAATAGAAAGGTAAAGGGAGAGATAAAACCCTAACCCCCCTCTCCCCCTCCTCCCCAAAGGCCTGGGTGAACAGCCAGGTTTTACAAGCCCGCCGGAATGTCAAAAGACTTGGGGCCAGGCGAGCTTCCTCCGGGAGGGAGTTCCAAAGTCGTGGCCCGGCAACCGAAAATGCCCTCTCCATTGTGGTCCCCTGCTTAACATGAGGGACCTCCAAGAAGGTACCCCCCGCAGACAGAAGGAGCTGCTCTGGGACGCAGAGAGCGAGGCGGTTCCTGAGGTACGAGGGGCCCAGACCGTGAAGGGCTTTATAGATCAATACCATTACCTTGAACCTGGCTCGGCATGCTATTGGTGGCCAGTGTAGAGTCCGGAGCACTGGTGGTGTTACGCTCCCGACGACCCGTCCCCGTCAGGAGCCGGGCCGCCGCATTCTGCACTAGCTGCAGCCTCCGGACCAGGAACAAGGGCAGCCCCATGTAGAGCGCATTACAGTAGTCCAGCCTCGAGGTGAAGAAGGCATGGATGAGGGAGACCAGGTCCAGCCCGGAGAAGTATGGACGCAGCCTCCGCACTAGATACAACTGGTGGAAGGTCTTCTCCACTGTCTCCACCTGTTGATCCAGGCGGAGATCTGAGGCCAACATCACCTCCAGACTCCGAACGTGCTGAGCTATAGGAGGGCGGACCCCCCCCCCCCCCCCCCCCATCAAGGGGGCCAACACCTCCCTCGACCTCTCCACCACCATCACCTTTGTCTTATTGGGGTTGAGCTTCAGTCTGCTCTGCCGCATCCACTCTGCCATGGCCTCCAAACACTGGGATAGCAACCAGACAGCAGGGTCTGGGTCAGCTGAAAAAGAGAGATACAGCTGAGTATCATCAGCATATTGGTGACATTGTACCCTGAACCCTCTCACGATCTCCCCCAAGGGCTGCATATATACGTTAAATAATAGAGACAGAATGGAACCCTGCGGAATGCCGCAGGACAAGGTGCAGGGGCAAGAAGTTTCAGCCCCCAGCACCACCCGCCGGCTTCTCCCCAAGAGGAATGAGTGGAACCACTCAAGAACAGTCCCGTCCAGATCCCCCAGTTCTTGCAGCCGTCTCAACAGCAGCCCATGGTCCACGGTATCAAAAGTGACCAAGACATCTAGCAGGATAAGAAATGTATAACATCCTGCAACCATCTCCCGGCGGAGATCGTCCACCAATGCTGTCTCGGTGCCATAGCTGGGACAGAACCCAGATTGAAAAGGGTCTAGGAAACTGATGCCAGCGTCTAGATGTGCCTGGAGCTGGATCGCCACCATTATCGTCTTTATCATTATGCAGAAGGATGTGGGGGAAAGAACAGGCCATTTCTGTTAAACTTGCCCTCATCAGTCCAGTCTGGAATACGTCCATCTGGGAATTTGGTATACTATTGTGCTGGCAAAGTGCCTTGCATTGAACAGTTGTGATTAGAGGCAAATCTCTAAAGAGACAGATGGATATGGGAAAGGAGGCAATGGGAGGGGAAAGGTGTGCACCAGCACAGAGCAATTTCCTTTTAGAAGGTGGTCTTTTTCCTGAATGGTTTTTGGGGTTGGTTGAGCTGCTGGAGGTGCCACCTTTCCCTTCCCTTTCCAGTACTTTCCCTTACAAACTTTCCAGCTTGTCAGTTCAGGGTACTAAAGAAGTAAGTATTTGTATGAGAAGCTTAGCTAAGTTTCTATCCACCCTCAACTTCCCTTGGGCTTCATCTCCTTGTCTCTTTCTTTCCCTCCCTCTTGTATTTCTCTCGTGCTACTTTCTGCCTCTCTCAGCAAAGAGAAACAATATTAACCCTAGGATCATGACTAAATTCCCTTGGGTGCTGTTATCACCTTAGGCCTCTTTGCAGATAAGCACTTAAGTGAACGCCCATGAGACGTGGAGATGAAAAGCAGAATTGATTGAAAGGATTTGAGGTCTCTCTCAATGGGAATGTGATCCTCCTGCAGTAGTGGAAGTTAAACGCTCTGGCTGGCTCATCATGACAGGATGCAGCATTGGTTTCTGCTGGGGAAATCCTATATGGCATTTTTCAATTGTTTCTTAGCATTGTGAGGGAACCAGTGCTCCAAATGGACTATGAATGGGACTGAAAGTAGGTACAGGATCAAGGCCAGATTCAAAGAGGGGCCCAGTGGCAAATCAGACTGGCAGAGGTATAGCTAGGTTGAAATGGGCCTAGGTGCAGAAGATGGAACCTAGGCCCATTTCTTCCTCTTCTCCCTCCCAGCAGCAGGCGATGCAGCTGCACCAGGGAGGGTGGGCCAGCCTCCCAGGGTTATATGGGCCCTGGTGCAACTGCACTATCTGTCCTATTATAGCTATGCCCTTGGATCAGAGTAGACAGGGCAGATGCAGATACAGATGGATGCAGGGCGGATCACACAGAAAGCAGAGTGGGTGGGAATCAGAGTAGATGCAGGACTGAGTAGAGTCCAGATTGGAACAGGAAGTAGACAGATGTTCCACCCAGCTTCCTGTTGCTACCATGCAGGCTTATATTCTGACAGTCAGCCAACCAGGAAGCTGGGAATCATGGCAAGGCTGGAGACAGGATAGGTGTGGCCTAGCTAGTGTAGAGCGGCCCTTTGCAGGGAGCAGCAGGGCCAGAGGCAAGGCTAAGCAGTAGTATTGCAGGACCAGCCATTGCTCCAGGAATCTTGGGGACATGGGTTCAGAGCCCAGGTCCTGACACACACACCTTTCTTACTTCCTTGTGAAACCCAGTATTTGGCAGAGGTGCTTCTGGAGAGCCATTCATCCTCCCTCTGTTTAGCAGCTTCGTGGGAAGTTTTGTGGAACGAATGTGCAGAGCCCTCTCCTCACTCTCTGCCTCAGTGTTCACTTAGCATGAGTGTGTCTCTCATCTCTGCCTCTCCTGGATGCTTATCAATTCCATTTCCCACTCCTGAGCCCTGAGAATAGGCATCACTTGATGAATTTTCTTGAACAACTTTGTGAAATAGTGTGCCAGCTATTTTTAGAGACGTCATTAACCACGAGAGACAGGAAAAGTTTTGTGGCCATTCTCTCTGACTCCGTCTACACTTGGGCTTGTAACTGCCTTTCAAAGCATTGCCAGGCACCCTTGCAAACTACACAAGCTTTAACATGGTTTATGCCCATATCTGACATAGGGTTTTAACAAATAAGACAGTAGCCCACACCAGGTGGATGTCCACCTGTCTGTTTATTAGGTGTTTGCGCCCACCAGCCACGTGGCCACCAGACATGTGGCCCTGGTCCCCGGAGCATATGGAGCCCACCATGCATGTCATCAGTTAGGTTGCAGGCAAAGAGCCTAGAGCGTTCCAAGGAGTGACCACTTCCTGCCCCTCTCTCCGCTCTCACTGACACACGTGTAACATCCACCTTAAAAGTCCACAGTGCCATTTTCAAACGTGTTCTTGCTTGTCCTGGTTTGTAGCATGTATCCGCTGATGCTTACTGTTTCCCAGCCACTAAATTCTCAGAAACGACTTGCAGAGGATTACCATTGCCATGGCTCAAACCAACAGCCAGGCAACAACCAACACCACTACAATCACAGTTGCTCTTTGCCTACTGATCCACCTGACAACACTGCATTTCCTAGACTGAGAAAGAGACCAAGACTTTCATCATTCTATGGGGGAGCAGAAGGTCCAATATGCTCTGGTGAAATGCTGCAAGAATGAGGAATTGTTGCAGGAGATCTTGGTCTAAATGGCAGCAGGGTTCCTAGTTTTCCACAACAAAAATCTGGAAATTCTCTGATAAAACCCCCCATCAATTCTTTGATTAAAACCCCCCAAATCTCTGTTTTTCTGTGATTAAATGTAAATGCTAGTTGACCACAATATATATAGATATGACTTATACCACCACATTTTATTGTAATATTTTCATTTTAATGCAGTTTTGCAGCTATCTGTCCCACCAACAGTTCCCCCCCTTGCAAAAAATAAAAAAATTGAGGTCTGTGGCATCCCTCCAAATGCAGAGTCCCTCCCCCCACAACACAGGTGTTTAGGTTGCTTCCCTTCCACTGCCCTGTGCTCACAGCCTCCTCCCAGCCTGGTCTCATGCTGCTCTGCCAACCAGACAAGGGGACCATATAGAGGCTTGCATTTGGGGAAGCTGCTATTGGCCTAATTAGACCCACCTCCTGGACCCCTCTTCCCAAGGTCTAGAAGACCTGACTACCCCAATTCATAGTTCCTCTGCCCCCCCCACCCAACCCACAGGAGGTCTATGGCACTCCTCCAAATGCAGAGCCCCTGTCCCTCTACAGCACATGCCTTAAGGTTGCTTCCCCTTGGCTCCACTCAGCATCCGTGCTGCCTCATGCTCGCTGTGTCTTCCTCCCAAACCTGTACATTTTTGCCATTTTCTGGAAATTCTTGGGGAAAAAGCATAATTTCTGTTTTTCTTTGGTTTTCTGTCACAAAGAGAAACTTAGGAACCCTGCATATCAGGGCTACACCTGGGACATGAACCAGTGCTGGCAGTGGACCAAGGACTTGAGGCATGGGTACAAGGCATGGGGGAAGTTAGGGCGGTGCCCTTGTCATGGACGGACCATTATCTCCTTCAGGCCAGTCTTCTAGCGTACCCCCTCCAGAAGGGGAAGGGACCAGTTAGGATGGTCCGCCCTCGGAGGCTGATAGAACCCCAGCGGTTCCAAGAGGTCCTGAGGGAGTTAACCTTGGACTTGGACGGTCACTCTGTGGATGAGCTAGTCCAGCATTGGAACACCTTGCTGGAGGAGGCCATTGACAGGGTGGCTCCGAGACGCC
>QEPC01000841.1:4728454-4740211 GCA_003113815.1 Sphenodon punctatus | reverse complement strand
GTGGCGTTCCGCAGGGTTCTATTCTGTCTCCATTATTATTTAATGTATACATGCAGCCCTTGGGGGAGGTTGTGAGGGGGTTCGGGGTGTGGTGTCACCAATATGCTGATGATACTCAGCTGTACCTCTCTTTTTCAACTGACCCAGACCCGACAGTCTCGTTGCTATCCCAGTGTTTGGAGACCATGGCGGAATTGATGTGGCAGAGCAGACTGAAGCTCAACCCCGATAAGACGGAGGTGATGTTGGTGGGTAGAGCGAGGGAGGTAGTGGCCCCCCTGATTGGGGGAGTTTGCCCTCCTATAGCTCAGCAGGTCCGGAGTCTGGAGGTGATATTGGACGCAGACCTCCGCCTGGAGCAGCAGGTGGAGGCAGTCGCTAAGGCTGCCTTTCGCCAGCTGCATCTGGTGCGTAGGCTGCGTCCGTTCGTCTCCAGCCCGGACCTGGCCTCTCTCATCCATGCCTTCGTCACCTCGAGGCTGGACTACTGCAACACGCTCTACGTGGGGCTCCCCTTGTTCCTGGTTTGGAGGCTGCAGCTAGTGCAGAATGCGGCGCCTCGTCTCCTTATGGGGACGAGTCGTCAGGAGCACATTACACCTGTGCTCCAGACTCTGCACTGGTTGCCAATAGCGTGCCGAGCTAGGTTCAAGGTTCTGGTGTTGATTTATAAGGCCCTTCACGGTCTGGACCCCTCGTACCTCAGGGACCGCCTCGCCCTCCGCCCCCCAGAGCGGCTCCTTTGGTCGGCTGGGGGTGCCTTCCTGGAGGTTCCTCGCATAAAGCGGGGGGCCACAATGGAGAGGGCATTCTCGCTGGCCGGGCCACGCTTCTGGAACTCCCTTCCGGAGGAAGCTCGCCTGGCCCCAAGCCAGGTTTTTTTATCTCCCCTACCCTGCTTATTGTTTTAATGTCAAACTGTATCCGGGGGCCCTGTTTTAAAACATGTAACTTGTTTTTGATTATTTTAAATTGTTTTATATTTGTTTTTATGTATTTTCTATTGTTGTTGGAAGCTGCCCCGAGCTGTTTTCAGGAGGGGCGGGGTATAAACCTCAGAAATTAAATAAATAAATAAATAAGGAGATTCAGGACAACAACTTCACCTCCGTGCGTGGGAAGCAAACACCACTTTATTACGCGCTCCTTAACCAGTTCATCCACATGGATGGAGCCATTGTTGCATTCTGTCTGTAAGGCTGTGCCTTCACCAGGGGCCAGAAGTGCCTGGATATATGGCTCCCACACTACCTACTCCCTCTGAAACCACTCCCAGTCCCACATGACTGCTGGCAGGTATCTCTCCATGCCCGTGCCTCTATGCTCATCCCAAAGTCACCAAGGGTTGATGTGGACATAGGCACCGTGCCTTTCATGGTGTATCCTCTCTGGCTCAAGAGCCATTCCTTGTTTACGGAGCCGCCCAAAGTTCTGGTCAAGATCATGGAGGATCTGGATGCCACCTTTGTAGAAGAAGTGGTGGAGGCGGAGGAGAATGGTAAGTTAAAGCACCAAAGTGGAGGGGATTGCATTTACACAGCTGCATGACAGAAGCTTCCGTTTATTGTTATCTAATTATGTTTGTTATTGTTTACTATGTTGACAGGTAGACAGGAGAAAACAGAAGAGCAGCAGGAAAATCACTGGGACAGGATCCTGGGATGAGAAACAGCTACACTGGATGGGAATGGTAGGCACAGGAAGTGGGTGGCAAGGCACTATGGTGGGATTTTGGGCTGGTGGGGGAGGGGGAAGACACTGGCGGGACGGCAGACTGGTGGTGGAGGGCTGAAAGCCTAAATAGTGGCCGGGGGGCAGGGAGATGGCGCAAATGGTGGTGCTTGATTTTTTTAATGTTCTTCACTCCTCTTTGATAATCCAAGGAGGAGGACTGTGTGGTGCTGGGATCCTGCTGCAGCAACCACCCCAGCAGCAGCGTAGGCTAGGTACTTATTTCTGTTTCCCTTCTGATGGGCAGAGGAATATAAATTGGACAGGCGGGGGCTGAAACACTGTGGTGGGAAGGTAGGGTGGGACAGTCTGAACTAATGGCTTTCTGTTTTGCCTTGCTACAGGACTGCCAGTGCAACGGGCACAGATGGAACCCCCAGCCACAAGTGCCCAGCGGAATCAGGACCTGTGTGTGCACAACCAGCAATGCAGGGAGGATTTTGAGGAGACCATGTGGTGGGTGGACGAGATCTGCAATGCCATTAGCAGCATGGCATGGGAGCATAGGCAGCTGGTGCAGCAGAACACAATGTCTTTGCTGCTGAGGCCTGCCTGGACTGCCAGCAGGAGGACAGGCACTGGGCCTTCCTCTGACAGCAGTCTGGGCGGTCGAACAGCGTGATCGAGAAGGTGAGCAAGGAGATGAGTGAGATGTGGACACAGGCACAAAGCAGCCTGTCCCAGTCCATTCAGCTCCTGAGTTCCCTTCTCGAGCATGTTGCTGCCATGAACACGAGTATTGTTCCTCAGGGGCTGGTGCCATTTCCTAACCCACATCGGCTGTTCACACCCGCCTAAGCGGAACCCACCTGCCCAGGTTCCCCCCATGCTCTATCCCCTAGGGAAAGCACCTGAGCCCTCTCTGCATTGCATTCATGCCAGGGAACAGTTCTTGGGTCAGGCATGCTTCCCAGAAATTCTCGCACACCACCCAGGGGGATTCGCAGGAGGAGGATCGCAAAGATGTCCTGCCACCCAAACAAGCACCCCAAGGTGCCCCCCAAAGGAGGAGGTGAAAAAAGAAACTGATCTTTAAAAAGCAGTTTGATCTTTAAAAAGTCCTATATTTAAAGTTGCTTAATTAATTTTAATAAAGTTTAATAAAGTTTTATACAGTTTAATAAAGTTCTATACTTTTTCATAATCCATGCTTTCCATGCTTCTGGGAAAGGAGGCAAGTTGTGGGGAGGGGAGTGCTGTGGACAATGGCCGTATTGTGTAGCGATCAGCTGCTTTGGGGACTGAGGGCTGGAAGGGAATGGTTGCAGATATACCAAAAATGGTGGGGGGGGGGAGGGAAGGGGATTCCACTAGCCGTGCACTTGCATTTGTTGCAGGGAGGGACATAATAGCTGGCTGTATGCCTGTGCCTCTGTGCTTCCTATTGGCATTCCCAGACCTGGCTAGTCTGCAAATGCCAATAGGAAATGCAGAGATTCAGGCCTGCAGTTGTCCAATCTGCAGATTCTAATAAGGAATTAATGGAAAGATTGCCTGGCGGGAAATAGCATTGGTGGGGGGACAAGGAGGGAAAATATGCTATCTCGGTTCTGGTGGAAGGGAGCCGGATGGGCCAAAGGAAAACAGGGTGACACATAGGAAACATTTTTAAAGGCTTTATTGATATTACAAAAAGATCATTTGAATCAATTCACTGATGCTCATTAAACTGTCACTGATGGTGGGTGTTGGGGCTAGCATTGTGGTTGATGTGCCAGCACAAGGCATCCCGGACCTCTCCAGTTACTCACTGCTCTGCTCCTCAGTTCAGCTGGTCCCAGAACAGCAGCACTGGCTTGCTGGAGCTAACTGGTGGGGGGTTCTCTAGCATGGCCCCACTTAATCTCTCAGATGTTATGGAGATCACAGGCGGTGGTAGTTAGCAGTGGAGTGGTCTGTAGCTGGAAATCAATCCTAGCAGGTATTGATCTCCAGTGCTGCTTTAAAAGATCAAAAGCTCTCTCCACAACAAAGCAGGTGCTGCTGAGCTGCTGGTTAAAGTACCTTTGCTCTGGAGTGAGGGCAGTACTGTAAGCCTTCATGATCCAGGACTTCAGGGATAGGAAAGGTCCCCGAGAACAACAGGCTTTATGAGCACCCCCTCAATCAAACAGAGGCTAGACAGCTATCTGTTGGGGATGCTGTAGCTGTGGATTTCCTGCACTGAGCAGAGGGTTGGACTAGTGACTATGGTCACTTCCAACTCTATAATTCTATGATTGTGATTCTAATCCATGTTTCATTGGAGAGTCTAAAGTCTCTGATGTACATGCAGCCAGAGAAGGGGAACGGATACAGGTGTTGTGGTTCTTCGCAGACCACCTGGCTAGCATGTCTACGAACTGGGCACTGTGGTCCACTATGGCCTGGAGAACCAAGGAGAAAAGCCCCTTCTATGGTTTATAGCTTGGATGATCGGAACAACGGGTGCAATTCCGCCGCACCATCACCAGTAGGCATTAACAAGCTTCCAAAACACCTGTGCGGGGAATTCCCGCCAAAACTCCTCAGTTTACTTTCTGCCTCACGTTTGGCAGGAGGCTTTTCTGTCACCGGGAGAAAATTAAAAAAAAAAGAAAAATAGATAAGGAAAACAAACGGAACAATTCAAGCAAGAATAGTCACTTGAGCTGAGGCACAGGCAACAGCAACACCTGCTTTCACCGTGGCTTGCGTTACCTCACAGGGCGCAGCCCGGTGTTTTCCCCTTTCCCCTGTTGCCGGGCCGACTGAGAACGGACCCAGGCAGGCTTGTGGTGGGGCCCCCGGCTCATGGTGGAGACAGCAAAGACCAGAGGAAATGCCGCCTGCGCCCAGACAGTGCCTGTCCAGCAGCGAGAGCCTGAGGCCGAAGCAGCCAGACAGGAGGAGGCAGCCACGGCTTGGGAGGACTCTTCTCCCGCTTCTTCCTCCATGGAGGAGGCACAGGCAAGGGGGCCCCTTTCAGCTGCAGACTTTCAGGAGCACCAGCTTGAAATGATGTAGCAAATGCTGCTAGCGCTGTCTGATTTACAGGACAAGTCTGCCTCTTCAAAAGGGAAAAGGAGGAGGAACAGGTCCCATTCCTCTGAGGGCAATTCTCCCCGGCGGGAGTTTAAGGGATCTAAAGGGGCTGGCAAGGGCAAACATCGGGCCCCTCAGTCTGCCTCCAGGACCCCCTCTATCCACGCCCTGCTGGACTCTTCCTCTTCGGAGGAGGAGGGGGAGAGTTGGCGCAGGGCCCAATCCTCAGGTGAGGAATCTCAGAGCTCGGCTTCTAGCCCACCCCGCCGGGCTAAGCGCAGAAGGAAGCATTCGAGCACAAAAGCTGTCAGACCGCTCCTTAAAGGCTCTGACTCAGAGAGGGAGCTGGAGCTACAGCACTCAGGCAAGGAAAGAGAGCCCCTTACAGCTGAAGAGGGTTTTCCCGATTCGAGTAAAGACCTGGACAGGGAGCTTCCCTTTCCACAGGCCCACAAGGTTTTAAGCAGAGCTGAGAGAGTGCTTTGTATCAAGCAAAAGCAGCACAAAAAGAGAGAGTCAGACCCTTCCTCAGAATCTTCTGAGTCTGACAGGGATTATTTGCCTAGTCTGAGTTCCTCCTCCAGGCTGTCTAAATTGGATCATAAGTTTGAAAAACTTATTACAGAACAATGGAGGCATCCCACAAAGCCAGTCAAGTTGTTCAGGCCCCTAATAGGCTTGTATGATTTTCATAAATCCTGCTCCTCCATTTTTGCCACCCTTAGGGTGGATGCAGCTGCTGCATCCCTAGCAAGGCAGGGATGTCTTTCCCTCCAAAAGGGACGTTTTGCCAAAGGACCCAACGGACAAGGGTATTGAAACCGGCCTCAGGAGAAGCTTTGAGTGCCTTTCTAACCTCCTGAAGATGGCAGTTACAACCTCCTATGCTTCAAGGGCTATCCTGAAGTGGTTTCATATCAGTAAAGACAAGGAAATCACAGAGAAGGAAGCAGATAAGCTGGCTGAGAATATCACTATGGCCCAATCCTTCCTAGTAGATGCCTCTATGGACTCTGTAGCCTGGGCCGCCAGGGGCATGGCAGCCAATGTGGCGACAAGAAGATGCCTCTGGCTCCGCTCCTGGAGAGCTGACGCTCATGACAGAAATCTTTTAGTGAACAGCCAGTTCAAAGGGGGGAAGCTTTTTGGTTCTGCGCTAGATAAGGCACTCCTCGAGGCCTCTAGTAAAGAGAAAAAGACCTCTCTCAGCCAGGTCCAATCTGCAAAGTCCTTTCTTTGGCCGTTCAACAGATATTTTGCGGCTCAGCGCAGAGGCTATGATACCCCCCGATCTTGGAATTTCTCCTCTTGCTCTAGAGGGGCCAGAGGCAGGGGCTTCAGATCAAGAGCATATCAGCAACCCTCCAGGGTCAGAAGGGGCCCCTCCCCACCCAAAAAGCACGATTTCTGATGATCCCACCCCTCTAGTTCACGAAGCCACTGCTCTGAGGGGGGGGGGAGGGGGAAGACTTCAGTTCTTTGCTTCCAGATGGCAGGAGGCAACCTCCGACAGATGGGTAAGAGACACAGTGGCAAAGGGCCACTCCCTAGAATTCTCTCGTTATCCCAAAGACTCTTTTCTCCCTTCTCCCCAGTCAAGGAATTCCACGAAACATTCATCCATGCTGGCAGAAATTCAGAGGCTTCTGACCCTGCGAGCCATAGAGCCCGTCCCTCCATGAGAAGAGTTTACGGGACTTTATTCAATCTTCTTTTTGGTGCAGAAAAAGACGGGAGGCTGGAGAGGGATTCTGGACTTAAAGAAACTGAACAGGTCCCTAAAGCATCAGCGATTCAAGATGGAGAGGCTTTCTTCCATCTGTTTGTCCATAGGCCACAACTGCTGGTTAGCCTCCTTAGATCTAAAGGACGCTTACCTGCACGTGCCCACCCTCCCAGCTCACAGGAGGTGGCTGCGCTTCTGCTATCACGGCAGCCACTGGTAGTACCGAGTCCTGCTATTCGGTCTTGTCACCTCTCCTCGCACCTTCACCAAGGTCTTAATCCCCCTAGTGGCCAATCTGAGAGTACAGAAGATCGCAGTGTTCCCTTATCTAGACGATCTACTAGTAAGGGCCCACTTGGAGGAAGAGGTTATTGCTCATGTTCAGACCACTCTCTCCTATTTGCAGTATCACGGCTTCGTGATCAGTCGGGAGAAAAGTCAGCTGATCCTGATGCAGCGACTTCATCACCTGGGGATAATCATCAATACGGTGAGGTACAGAGTTTTCATACCAGAGGAGAGGTGACTCAAGATCCGTCGGCACTGCCAGAAAGTCAGGCAGTCGAACAGGTTCCAGTTCAGTCACCTAGCCTCGTTGCTGGGCCTGATGGTCTCCTGTTTTCCCCACCTGGAGTGGGCACGATTTCACGCCAGACCATTACAGCACTGCCGTCATCCGTGGCAACACCTCATGTGACAAGGTTTATGTGTCTCGGCAGTCACACAGCAGTCCCTCTGCGTTGGTGGGAAGCTCTGGACCGTTTCTCAGTGGGAAGCCCCCTGCAGGATCCACCCAGACTGATCCTGACCACAGACACCAGCCTCACAGGCTGGGGAGCCCACTCGAGCGGTTGGGTGGCTCAAGGTCAACCAAGATACAGTTGGATCTTCATTACAGTATCAATTGGCTCGAGCTGAGGGCGGCCCGACTAACGCTCCAGTGCTCTCCCAGAGTGTTCAAGAACCAACACCTCCTGGTGTTCTCTGACAACTCGACAGCAGTCTCTTACATCAACAACCAGGGAGGATTCAGATCCCTGGCCCTCCATGAGGAGACCAATCATCTCTTCCTATGGGCAGAAGCCAACCTAGCGTCTCTGGTAGCCTGCCATATCAAAGGAAAGGACAGTGTGGAGGCGGATTGACTAAGCTGCAAAACTGCAGATCCAGGGGAGTGGGGTTTCGACCAGAGCATCTTTAATCAGCTTGTCCTCCGATTCAGCCAGCCTCAACTAGATCTCTTTGCGTCCCAGCTCAATGCCAAACTCCCCTGCTTCCTGTCCAGACACTACTGCAGGGCAGCGCTGTGGATGGACACATTATCTTACCCTTGGCCTCCAGTTCTCCTGTATGTCTTTCCTCCACTTTCCCTCCTGAGTCGAACACTGGCCAAATGCAGACAGGGCAACCACCGAGTGGTCCTGATAGCACCGTTCTGACCTCGGAGGCCTTGGTTTTCGGATCTCTTAGAGCTATCTGGCGGTCACTTCTGGAGACTTCTGCAGGTTCCAAACCTTCTGCGTCAGGGTCCCTTAATACATGACAATTCGAGCTTCCTGAAGCTGACCGCCTGGCCCTTGAATCTAGGGCCCTAATGGATCTTGGTTACCCGGAAACTATTGTTAACACTCTCACACCGGACAAGAGGGACTCGACCAAGAGGATTTATCAATGCTCCTGGATTTCCTTTGTCAAGTGGTGTAAGGAGAAAATGTGTTCTCCACATTCTCCCAGCCTCTTGCAAGTTCTGCAGTTTCTCCAAGACGGCCTTGATAAAGGACTAAAGCCCCCTACTTTAACTCATCAGCTTGCTGCCATTGACTCTACGGTTTCCTCCCTGGGGAGGGACAGATTTTCCTCACACCCCTATGTTTGCAGGTTTTTGAGGGGGCTGTGTGCCAGCTGCCTCTCCCCCCAGTAATTCATAGGTTTCCTACATGGAGCTTAAATATCGTTCTCGATGCCCTGACGCAGCACCCCTTCGAGCCCCTGCCCGAGGTCTCTTTATTTTTCCTGTCCTTAAAAGTCTCTCTTTTCATAGCAATCACATCAGCAAGACGGATTTCACTGATTGGGGTGCTCTCTATGGATCCCGCATTTTCAGGAAGGAGTCTGTGGTCCTACGGCTCGACCCTTCCTTCATTCCTCAAGTTAGCTCCCTTTTTCATCTGTCCCAAGAGGTGGTTCTCCCCTCTTTTGGTCCTTAGAGAGAAGGTGGCATACCTTGGACGTTCATAGAGCTCTGAAGATTTATCTTCATAGAACAACCACCTTTAGGCAGTCCTCGGCCCTTTTGGTTTATTATCATCCCAGATATAAGGGAAAGAAGGCCTTGAAGACCATTTCCAGCTGGATTTCAGGGTGTGTGAAGGAAGCTTATAAGGCATCCAATCTGCCCCTCCCCCCCAGGGTGGTAGCTCATTCTACCAGGGGGATGGCCTCTACCTGGGCATTTAAGGCTAGGGCTCCCTACTCTGAGATATGCAGGGCAGCTACATGGAGGTCTGTGCACATCTTCACATGGCACTATAAAATTGACCTTTTTGATTCAGCAGAGGTGACCTTTGGCTTCAGAATTCTTCAGGGGGTCCTTCTTGGTACCTCTCATTAACTCTCCTACTTCTTGGCAGCTGGAGGGAACTACCTTCGGCTTAGGCTCCTTTTCCTCCCATTCCTAGCTAGACTTATACTGCTATAAACCTCCCATTGTTCTGACCATCCGAGCTATAAACCATAGAAGGAACAATTGGGTTACTCACCAGGGAATTGTTCTTCTTTGGTTTATATGGGAGGATGGTCGACCCTCCCAGCCGTAGCCTAAGCCAGGCGAAGGGAGGTCCTTTCGTTATTGCCCTTGTTCCTAGGGCCCAGTATTTTCCTGGCCCGCTAGGGACTGCCCTAGGGCCTGACATAGGGAGGACTGTTCATCGTTTTTGTTTTTTCCACTGTTATTGTTCTGTTGTTATGTGTTTTTTTAGGTTCCCGGAGTTTTGGCTTCTTACAACTGAGGAGTTTTGGCTGGAATTCCCCGCACAGGTGTTTTGGAGGCTTGTTAACACCTCCTTGTGGTGGTGCGGTGGAATTGCACCCATTGTTCTGACCATCCTCCCATATAAACCAAAGAACAATTCCCTGGTGAGTAACCCAGTTGTTCCTTCTGGTTCATGTAATTGTTCCTGCTATGGGATGGGCAGATGATGGTGATATGGCTCTCATCAACTCCTGCTGAAAGCCCTCCATTACCCCCGCGGGGTCATCCCACTGGTCCAGCAGCACCTGTATGTGCCCACCATGAAGGTTCTAATGCCAAATTGTTGGGTGACAGAGGGGCAGGAGTCTGGAGTGGTGAGCTTCCAGGTGGCGATGGCCGCACACAATCCATGTGGATGGGTGACCACATCACTGTGCTCTGTTTCTCCAGTCATGGCCTGAGGATCTCAGCTATCTGCAGGACGAGGCAACGAGGCATCCTGAAGTTTGTGACCCACTCAGCATCTCCTCATGAGGACAGCACATTCTCCCACCAGTCTATGCTTTTCTCCTTCACCCAGATAAACATCTTGGTTGGTAAAATCCTGCGTAGGGTGTGAGTGATTGAAGCCGGTGTCTCCTGACAGGTATCTCTGTGCAGGGCTGGCCCAGTGCAATTTGCCAGAGGTAGGCAAGTGCATGGTGCTGAAGCAGGAGCCCTGTGATATGATGCGCCTCACTATTCCAGCCACAGTTCGGGCGAAAGCCTGACACCACATTGTGCCAACAACAGCAGAAGGCTTGGATTTGTTGGATCACTTGCAGGTTCTGCTCAGCAGTGGAAAGGAAGGCATGGATCGTCATAATGAGCACGAGGAAGTTCTTGGCATGCGTCTCCATGACTTCTCTTCTGGCATCCATAAACTGCAAACTACGCACCAAATGTTTTGAACAGCTGGGCGGCTGCCTAGCTAAGATTGGCTGTGTGCCACAGTTGGACACTTGGTCATGTGTCTTTACAGGATTGGCAGTGTGTTGAGCGTGAGCTGCTATTGGCTGTGATTAGTTACAGGCTGGCTATTGTTTGAAAAAGTTTTTGCAAAGCTTATGCTGGATGTGTGTGTTGCTGCACTGGCACTGCCAATCCAGGTGACTATTAAACTGCATAGATATTTCTGTCACAAGTACATGAGTGCACATGCCAACTTATCTAAAAATATTATAGAAGTTATCACCATGGAAGCGTTGAATTTTTAATTGGGGTTGGGTGGAACAACTGAATTAAGAAATGGGGAAATGGTGGGATCTACAAGGCAGGGGGTCACTGTGCTCAGAATGTATGTGGGAGCAGAGCTGCCATTGGTTTAAAAGCTACTCATATTTTCTCATCTTTTGAAAATAACAATTTCGCTTGCAATGAGCATGAGGCATCCAAACACCATACAAAGCTATTGCTATGTTTTGTTTGCCAGGGAAAGCTTGGCTTTGGTCTGTGTGTGCTGTGGCCACCCATGGCATGGGGCCCAGAGAAGTTGGGGAGTGATGTATACCCTGGCCTTTGCTGACTCAAGTACAGAGAGAACTGTCAGACCATCATCCGAGACATCATATATGCTCATAGGGTGGCACATGATCACAATGGGGTTCTTTGTATGCATGATGGAGTGTAGGCACCGCACAATCCTGCTGCAGTTTTCCAAGTTCAGTAGAATGAAAGAGTGGAAGCCCTGGATGAGATGAGAGAGTGGGATGCGATCAGAACCGTGACTTTTTAAAAAGTTTGTGCACTGCCAGAAGTAAGGAAGTCACTAACAGAGACTGGCCCTTCCCTGCCAATTTTCCTCATCACTGTCCTGATGACAGTGAGAGGATATCTGCGGGGCCATCAGAAGTGCCTCAGTCGGATGGCAGAGATAAATCTCTTGGGGAAACAAGTGACTCTGGGTATAAGGAATGTGAACCGACTGATGGAGTGCATGGTGCCCTATACAAGGTTTGGACACTCCGAGAAGGGCAGAGCGCCCTTATGAGCAGGGATGTTTTGTACCCAACTGTATTTATTTATTTATTTCATAGATTTTTACGCCGCCCCTCCTGCCATGCAGCTCGGGGCGGCTTCCAAAACATTAAAATACAATAAAATCATTAAAATTATCATAAATATTATAAAATATTAAAACAGGACTAGGATACAATAAAACCAAAATAGATGGGGGAGTTAAACCACCCCTCCCTACCCACCCTCCCTCCCAAAGGCCTGGGCGAACAGCCAGGTCTTACAACTCCGCCGGAATGTTAACAGGCTGGGGGCCAGGCGAGCTTCCTCC
>QEPC01000841.1:4682076-4726868 GCA_003113815.1 Sphenodon punctatus | reverse complement strand
AGGCGGAGGGAGGCCGGACTAACCAGCCCCCGCACCACCCGAAACAGCTCCGCCGGGCGTGACTTCGCAGACGCTATGAGGACAGCAAGGAACTCCTTCCTTGCCATCCTCACAGCCTCAACATAGGACCGCAAATAGGCCCTATGGAGAAGACGGTCGGAGTCAGATCGAGTCCAACGTCAGCGTCGCTCTAGCCTGCTGCCTGCACGCTTCATACACTGCAGTCCCTCAGTAAACCAAGGAGTCCTGCGGTGACGAGACCAAGGCAGAAGGCGTCTCGGAGCCACCCTGACAATGGCCTCCTTCAGCAAGTTGTTCCAATGCTGAACCAGCTCATCCACAGAGTGGCCGTCCAAGTCCAGTATGCAGAAGATACTAGAAAAGAGGTACAAGAGGTGCATGTTTGTCTGAGGGTTTTATGTGAACTGAGAGGGATTTCCAATACCACGGCGGGTGAGACTCCAATAAAACTGTCTGCTGCTACCTGCCTGTACTTTGCTGTGAGCCGTGGATGTGAGAAACCGGGTTGACAACATGCAAAGACTGTTTTTGCGGTGTGCTACCTCTAAGGGTGTGCAAAGAGGAAAAAAACACTTTTATGGGGCGGCCAGGTGGCCCTCCTTGATATGAAAGGTTTAGCAGGTTACAGGAGTGGTTAGTGCCTGACCTGAGAAGTGGTGAGCTGCTGGGAAGCAACATGAGGGATGGCATATATATACTGAGAAGAACCTGAGACTGCAAAAGGCTAATCTGGACTAAAAGGGGCCTGAACCTCACCAGAGGCCTGGAGCAGAGAAGCCCAAAGTCTTCTGGGGAAGAGATTCCAATTTTGCAGATGTGGATGATGGTAGGGGAAGAGATTCCAACTTTATGTGGATGACGCTGTGCTGATGTCAGTGTTGAAAACTACTCGATGAAGGTTACTAGTGTGAGCAGTGAGAGTAGCAAGGAGGCTCTCTCCCTGTGGGAACTACACTCATTACAGGCTGGGCCAGTTACAGGTGACTTGGGGGCTTCATAGCTCCCACCCGCTGGGATCAGAGGCATCCGTAGGAAGCCCCTGTGTGGAACTCTGTTGGAACTCTGTTGACTGCTTTACTCAGCGCCTGGAACCATCGCCTCCCCCAGGTAGGAGTTACCTAAGTCTGTGCCCTCCCCGGTGGAAGGTCCAGGAAAGGCTGAGGAACAGCCCATGTGTGGATTACTTTATCGGGAGGCTTCGAAGGTGAAGTAGGCCCAACTTCCAGAGACTTATCCAGGAACCTGGAACACAACCATGAGGATTTGTAGAGGCATGACTTAAATAACTTATCAGGAATATCGGGGGCTAGCCAGAAGGCAGCATGAGAGCTATGGAGCTACGGGATTAGTGTGTGACGTTCTCCTGTGTATGCTTTGAGGAGAACATTGTGGGAAAAGGTAAGGAGTCTTCCAGTGCTTTGAAAACCGGACCCTGGCTGCGTCGTCCTAATCCTGCGGCCCCAGCCAGGACCAGTGCAGCAGCTAGGACTGCCAGCAGGCTTAGGACAGTTGACACCAGCGTGCTAAGATCAGCTGCACCTGTGTACTCGGCTTGGGGGGGCGTCAGAGTAGGAACAGCAGTGGCAGGAAGATGAGCGGCGCGGGGACCTGAAGGCTCCGGGGTGAAGAGGTGGGGCAATGTGGATTGAGTCAGAGTCGAGGAGCTGCGCCACTTCCAGATTTTTTAATTTTTTTCCCCTCGATGTGGGATTGGAGGCTATAGCTTCTCTCCCGTGAACTGTGATTTTCTTGTTACTCCTTGGGTGTGTCAAGGTTGCCTTATAAGGTGTGTGTATATATATATATTGTAGAGGGTGTTTTATTTTTTGTATTATTGGTGTGCTGGTTGAGCATCTAATATTGTCTGCCTGGTCGAAGAAGAATGGAATTACGATCCAGAGCTCTCAAGAGACCTACCTTAGCCGAGGAAATAGCGGACGCAGAAGTATTTTCAAATAATACAGCCTATTATCCTCTGACTCAAGCAAAGTTGACAAAAAAAAATTCGCCAAAAGGAGGTGACTTAGTTACATTTTCTGATACAGTTTCTATTCCACAACATTTTAGTCTGGATTCAGTACGTAGCTGTGTCAGGCCGGCAGATCTGGCAATGTGGCAAGGAATTATACTTCCAAAGTTACAGGCATTGGAGAATAAGATGAAACATTATAACGGATCAGTTGTTCTCACAGAATTTTCTAGCTTGAACGATAAGTTCCAAGATCTTACCGAAACAATTTTTAATTTAAAAGTTTTAGTTGGAGGATTATGACTTGAATACTCTAAATTAAATCAAACATTAGAACCTTCATCTTTTCGGTAAGATCTTGGAACTTATTGTTCAAGCTAGAAAATTCTGTGAGAACAACTGATCCATTATGATCTGCATAATGTTTCATCTTATTCTCCAATGCCTGTAACTTTGGAAGTATAATTCCTTGCCACATTGCCAGATCTGCCGGCCTGACACAGCTACGTACTGAATCTAGACTAAAATGTTGTGGAATAGAAACTGTATCAGTTTTTAAATTTAAAAGTTTTAGTTGGAGGATTATGACTTGAATACTCTAAATTAAATCAAACATTAGAACCTTCATCTTTTCCAAAAAACCAAAACTAACGATTGTGGTATAGTTCTAAAAGGAGCAAGCAACTCAAACTGCTGCAAAGCCTGAGGACCCAAACCATGCAGAGTATCAGATGAGGGAAGCAGTGCAGTATGTATCTGAGTGTAGCAGCTTCAAGTATTAAAGGAAAAGCTGTGCTGACTATTAGACCTAAAGAGTTTCCTGTATATAATCACAGCCAAATAGATACTGTAGATCATTCGCTTGAAGTATGGCCTCAGGAAGCTTCTACACAATGAGCCCCAGCTTTAGTTCTTCACCTTAAGAAAGGTAAGAAATATAGATTTCTGAGTGACCATTCTGGATTACTTACCTCAGATTTTTTAAACTTTTTACGTTTCTATATGGATTTAGATATTCACCTCGTGGATGTAGTGTCTATATGCCCCTTATATTCTAAGTGGAATTTTTTTTCACTGCAAACTTTAATTTGCTTCTTTGGAATTAACAGATAAATTATGGAAGGTGTGAAAGTCTCTTAAGGAACCAGGTGCTTATATTTTAAGAGTGGAGAACTCACTGGGTAGGGCACTATTATTACCATCTAAAATGAGAATAATTGGCTCCCAGGAAACTCAGGGTATTTTCAGACGTTACGGGCGCCCGATTCACCACAGTGGATTCCCAGCGGTGGCAAACCGGCTAACCACCCCCCGTGGGCAAGAGAGGCCCCAAACAGACGTGACGGGAGCAGGACCACGGCAGGGAATTGGACCGGCAGACCACGTCCCGGGGCAGCGCAATAAACGTTACGCCGATCCCGGGCCGTGGTCAAAGCACCCGGAAGGCACCGGGGCGGCTCGTCCCGGTTGCTGCCGTGTGCCCTTAAAATCTCCCTCCCCAGCCTGTGTTGTTGCTCATTGCCTGGCAGCAACGCTGCGTGCTTTGTCTCCGGCTGGGAATCATGTTGCTTGATTCTGGCCGGTGGTTGCCGTTGAGTCGTTACTTTTTTTTGTTTCCCGGTGGGAATCGCTTTGACCACGCTTTCGGAGATGGTCCGGGCCGGAGCTCCGGAAGCGTGGTTATTTTCGACCCCATGTGGGTATTGACTGTGGTGAACATCTGGCGCCCCCGAAACAGACGTTCAGGGTGCTTTGGCCCCACCGCGGGATTGACCGTGGTTCACTGTGGTTGACTGTGATCTCGTAACGTCTGAAAATACCCTCAGATTGCGAATCTTATAGGAAAAGTACCTGCTGCCAAAGATATAGTAATTCAGCTTCCCAGTGTGCCATCTATAGAAATTTCAGCAGTCACGGTCCCAGATTGTATTCCCTTGGAACATAGATTAGGGAAATCAAGTATAGAATCAGAAGGTAGGCAGCTAAAGGACTCTTTTGGCCTGGAGGCTGTTTTCAACAATATTCAGACCCCTGTCTCCAGCCTGCTCTGTCTAGAAGGTCTTCCTGATTATTACAGTGGTACCAGCAGAAGATTTGTTAATCAACCTCACAAATATATGTAAAAAGTCCTAAGAAGTAGCTTTCCTAATATCAGAAACTTTTGATGATCCTAGTTCTCCACTACTGAATGAAGGATGAATTGATACTTTGAATAATAAAGACCAGAATGTTATAGATGTCCCAAATTCACCTAGGCAGTTCCCAGAGGATATTCTAGCACTTCCAGAGAATAAAAACACTCCAGTTTCTTTAGATCCGGTTCAATTGGTTTTGCTAACAGATCAAGATAACTATTTATCTCCTGTGCCGGTTTCCGTCAGTAAGGTGGCCATACCAACTATCTTAGATCAGGAGGAGATGACAGCAGAATCCATGATTACAACTAAGGGCGCTTTTAAACGATCCCGCTCACAAGCGGGATCGTTTAATCTGCCGCATCTCCCCCCCGCCTTCCTCTCTAGGACGGGTCTGATGTTCAGAAGAGCATCAGACCCGTCTCAGAGACTATGTGAGCATGCGCATCCTTCTGCGCGTGCGCACTCTAAAAGGGGACCCGGAAGTGCGGCTTAAAGCCGGCACATCGGGGATCTGCGTCGTAGGGGGCAGGATCACCGGACCGGTCTAACGCGGGGAAGATCTGGCTTCAAAGTAGGTTAGACTTTTAAACGAGCACAAAGAAAGGTGGCTGATCAAAGGATCAGCTGCGTTTCTTGTCTTGTTTAAAAACGCCCTAAGATCCCTCAGCCTGAGTTGTCAGGTTCAGAAGCCGTAGATTTTCAGTGACTATCCTCAAGGGAGTCAGGTAATATAACTATTCTCTCTTGGAACATAGAGGGCTTCAAAAGCAAAATAGAGGATAAAGATTGTTTGGCTTTTAATTTTTTTTCCTCCATATTATTCGTTTACAAGAAACATGGCTCACTTCTAGTGATTCATCTATACTTGATATCTTAGGAGAGAAGTCCTTCGTTAATTCAACGTATAAAATCCATTGTCAGGGAAGGCCTATAGGGGGTTTGGCTATTATCTTTAACAACTTTGTACAGGGGCATGTAGAACAGCTAGATTCCTTTTGCAAATCATTCCAGATAGTGCGCTGGTTAGTTAATCCCAGAGAATACTTTATAATTATTAATGTGTACATTCCCCCAGATTATACACTTTATTATGATGCTAAAGTGTGGAACTTCTTGAGTGAAACAGTAGAATCACTGGAGTCTAAATTTCCGAATGATCTCTCTCTCTCTCTCTCTAAACCATAAGGTTATAACAAAAGAGCACATAATAAAATAATCACAATAGTCATAATTATATACAATAAATGCCGAAAGGCGCTCGTCAAATAAAATTGAATGGCAAATTGAATGGCAAATATCCTGCTCTGATGAATCAGAGTCAAATGCATTATTTTATTAATACTTGGTGATTTTAATGTAAGGCTAGGAAAGCCAGACTCCAGTGATCTGGACACTTGTATGTCCAGCTATTATAATATACCAGAGAGGATCTCTAAAGACCATACCCAAAATAGATCTGGTGTTCGACTCGGAAACTTTCTTATGCAGCAGGATATGCTGGTTGGTAATGGAAGATTTCCATCAGATCAGGAAGGTGAATATACTTTTGAGTCTCACAGGGGCTCTAGTGTAGTGAGTTATATGATAATCCCAATTATAAGATTTGTGGAGTTTGCTGACTGTTATAATAACAGCAAGGCCTGAAAGTCAACACAATCCACTCTCTGTAGAGCTCTTGGGTAGGTTGGAAATTCATGGAAACACTCACACAGGGGAAGAGGGAGCTGGTCAGACTAGGAAAAGATGGACAGAGTCTAGCAATTCATCAGTAGTGGAAATCATTCAAGATCATGATACAGGCCAGATAATGGAACAACTTTTTCATACCAGATCCATGCAGGAAATAGATTCCAATTATACTGAGCTGACAGTCAAATTTCTCAGCCTTACTATGAAAGCTGCCTCTGCAACTCGAGCTAGCCAGACCAGTGTTAAACAGAGTTGGTTCGATGCTGACTGTAGGCATGCTAAGTCAGAACTGATAGTCTAAATTGGAGTGGTGTGGGAATAGAAATCCTGCTAACTGGTGCAGATTTCGTAACACTAAAAAGTTATATAAAAATCTTTTAAAGGAGAAAAAGCGTGTGTTTGGGGAGAAAAATTGGGAAAAGCTCATAGAAGCAGCAAACGACAATGATTCAAGCGTGTTTTGGCAATTGGTGACCAGTTCAACAAAATTTGATCCCAATATCGCTAAATCCACTAATATCTGAACAGTCTTGAGTTTCTCATTTGTCTACACTTTTCGCTGGAAATACGACTAGCCAGGTGCAGGTCCCAAATTTGGTTCTGAGAACACAGGAAGAGGCTAGTCCAGCTGAAGTTCTAACTGGGGAATGTATGTATCAGTTTATAGGCCGCCTTAAAAAGCATAAAGCCCCAGGAATCGATAATTTACCAGCAGAGGTTTTTCTAGCTGCACCAGTCGGGTGGGCAGATGCCTTAGCTAAGTTTTTTTCCTCTCGGATACAATTGAAAGTGTTTCTCTTGTGCTGGAATGAGAGTGTACTAATTCCCATTTTAAAAAAAGGTAATAGATCTGACCCTACGTGCTACCGTCCAATAAGCTTACTCCCTGTTATGGGGAAACTGTTTGCCCATTATCTAAGAGATCAACTGAAACTATGGATTGCTGAAGGGAACATATTGGTAGAAGAACAAGCAGGCTTTCAAGCTGGTAGGTCGATTTTAGATAATTGTATGACTCTGACCCATTTGGTCAATAAGTTCATCAGGGTTAGTGGAGGAAAGATCTTTTTGGCCTTTGTGGATTTTGCCCAGGCTTTTGACAGTGTTAATCGCCGGCTGTTGTGGCAAAAAATTAGATCATCTAGGAATGCCCCAGAATTTGTTGAAACAAATAATGGCACTTCATGAGAATACCATAGCGGTGGTACGTTTGAGCAACTCTGGTCAGCACTCCCATTCATTTCCTGTATTAGCTGGAGTGAGGCAGGGTTGTGTCATAGCCCCACTGCTGTTCAATCTTTTCTTGAATGATCTGGTGACTGGTTTGGATGAGGCTAACTCTACCCCCACCTAAACTTGGTTCCCGTCCAATAACCGCATTATTGTACGCAGATGACATAGTGATTCTTTCACAGACAGCTAAAGGCTTGCAGAAATGTTTAGACCTATTAGAGCTATACTGCAAGAAGAATGATCTAACTGTTAACGTAAGGAAAACACAGGTAATGGCATGTGGCACCAGGGCATGAAATCATGTTTGGAATTATGGGAAGATAACATTAGATTTGGTCCGGTCTTATCAGTATTTGGGCATGACTATAGTAGATAATACGTCATGGCGGAAACATCTGAATCTGGCTATTATCAAAGCCAGATCTTCCATGGAAGCTGTACTAAGGTTCTATCATAAATCAGAGCTTTCAGATGTTGAAGTAGCAGTTAGGGTCTTTTAGTCCAAATCATTAGCACAAATATTATACGGTGCTGAAATTACTCATGCCTGGTATAACTCACAAACAGAAATAACTCAGAATAAATTCATGAGGGGCATTTTAGGGATGGCAAATTCACTCCCAGCAGCACTGGCAAGGTATGAATTGGGGATGACAACAGTCCAAGCCATGGCTCAAGAGAGGGCCTTATCCTTTTGGTAAAGAATAAGAAATCAGGATGCAACCAGGCTCCCCTTTTTATGTCTAAAGGAGCAGTTAGCCCATACGGGCTTGAAACGTTTTCTGTGGTGGGCAAGTATAACAACCATACTGCAAAATCTAGGATTTCCAGAGTTAACTAGTAACCCTAGTCCAGGGACCTTATTGACCCTTAAACAGCGACTTTTAGATGTTGCAATGCAGACTGATAGATCGACCATCGGCTCTATCCGTTTAATCAGTTTATACCCTTCTTTAATCTCATCATTTGGCCTGGCAGAGTATCTGGTACGGCTAAAAAATTACAAGCTGAGAAGGGCTTTTTCTGCAGTACATCTCCAGACTCTTGACTCAGCAGTGGTAAGAGGCAGATACAATAGATTGCCCCAGGAATTTCGGATTTGTCCATGCTATAAGGGAGAGTTTGAATCAGTTGAACATGTCTTCTTTAGTTGTCCTTTGTATACCAGCTTAAGGGAAAAATGGATTGATCCATTATTATTGAATAAAACGTATCTTTCTTACAAGCAACAGTTAATTAAATAGTTAAAAAGTATAAATTCAGGGGAAATAAAGGCTGTGGCAAGTTGTGCATACTATGCAGCCTGTAGAAGGAAGCATTTATGTGTTTTTTAGGTTATCATACTTACTGTGGCTACTTTGTATTGTAACATTGAGTTTTCTTTTTGGTAACCTATGATTCAGGCCCTGTTTTTATCTGGCAGTTTTATTTTTAATCAGACCTTTGATAAGTTTGTTATTTTGGCTACATTTTAAATATAATTTATGGATTAGTTTATGTAAGAAGTTGTGATTATTCTAGAGTATTTAATTCTAACATGCTTCTTTTTTGTATAATTTATTGTTTCTCTATATGGAGTTTGTTAATGGCTCATTCTCTCGAGCTTTCAGTTTTATGCTTTTTCCTTTTTTGGCCTTGGCCATAAATAAATTGAATTGAATTGACTGCTTTTGCTTTCAATTTTTTCTTTTACTTTCAATTTTAACTATAGGCGTTCAATAGCGTATGTGATTTGCTCAATAAACTTAGCACTATGCACATAGCAAAAAGTTATTTCCAACCACCAAGTGCTGGCAGGTATAAATCCAGGTATGAACCTCCATGGGTGGGGATAACAGACACTGGACTACCTTTGGGAATCATACTATTCCAGAAGAAAGTAATAGTTGGTGTGGCTTCTTGTTCCCATGGTTCACTGTGGCTGTGAGCCATGACGGGGTGGCATGGGCATACTGAGAAGGGGTGGGGGTGGGTGGAGTGGGATGGAGAAGAACACCTGCCTGTCTATTATGCTTGTCATGCTAAACCTGTGAGTGGGGGCTGCCCATACGCACAAGAAATACATGCAGGGGGCTGCCTGTTGATTAGGCTTTACATGGTAAGCATGTGAGTGAGAGCTTCATGACAAACAATGTCATGAATGTGTGCAGAAGCGGGTCCCTATTTAGACTAACACTGTCTTGCATGCTTTTGTGTCGGGAGTGAGAACTAAATAATCAAAGTCATAAAGAAAAACTGGAGAAGAGAGATTTCCTTTTAAATCTAAAAAGTTCTGCTGCTTTGACCTCCCAGTGCTGTCTTTTACAGGTACTTGGGCATCATTTGAATCTGATTTATCATTGATGTGACATTGCCAGAAAAGACCTCTGGTTAAAAAGCCTCTGGTTCAATGAAATCTATGACATGGCCCCATTTGCTGGAATTTAATAAAATCTTATGGGGAAAAAATTCACCTGTTTTTAGTATGTGTCGTGAGTGAGAATGTAAGAAACATCTGTATTCAAAGTAAAACAATAGTAAATATAAAACATCCCAGAAGGTGTTATACAAAATTATACATTACTGTATGAAATTCACTATGAAAGCTCAGATGGTCCAGTGAACAGTGTATGGCTTTAGAGCCAGGGGCTTTTAAAGGTGTAGGACAAATGGATTTTTAAGCTGCCCCGAAGAAAAAGTCACTTGCCTCCTGTTGTAGTCAGCTAATTATCTGTTTAGTTTGTAAGTTTTCCCTCAAGCCCCCCAGCCCCCTGCTATTGTTACAGCCTACATCTAGTGTCTCGCATAAAGGGGGCACGATACAAAACTTAAGCAAGTGGTTCCTCTCTGCTTCAGCATTTTATTCTCCAAGAGTGGAACAACTTGGGAGTGGAACATGGCGACTGGATTCATCAGTTACCTCCTTCAACTTTGAGAAGGCCCTGGGATCCATTGTGGGTGATTTGGTGACTGGATTCTGCTCCCCCTTTATAGTTTTGAGGGCAGCAGCTAAAGGATTTAGTCACCACAATGTAGCTTCCTATGATATGAGAGGCCAAGAGCATCTACACTTTTTACTGCTGCAAATGGGGATCTCGACGGTCACTCCATCGATGACCTGGTGACCTTCTGGAACAGCTGGTTGACAGGGGTCATCGATCAGGTGGCTCCCAAGCATCTGCTTCCAGGGCGTCGGCACTACACTGTGTTTAAAAGCCTATACCGTGGCTGTGCAGGCAGCAAAGAAGAGATTCTTTGCTTCCCTCATAGCATCCGCACAGTCGTGTCCGGCAGATCTGTTCCAAGTGATGAGAGGTTTGGTCGGTCCAGCCACTTTCCGTCTAGCTATGGATTGGTCCGCAGCCTGTTGTGACATGTTTTTGGCATATTTTGTGGGCAGAATTGCTCATATTGAGTATGATTTTACCTCGTCACTTTGCATGCAGTGCAGGGCGTGAAATTTCGGGTCGCCATTGGCAACCAGAAAATGAGGGCTGGCGACCAGCCCTTAATGTGGCTGTATTTCATCTATTTTTTAGTTGTGGCTAGATTTCCCCCCTGCCCCCCCAATCCCCTTTTATGCACGCAATGCCGCCTTTCAGCCGAGAGGAGGGAGAGCGTAGCAGAGCCCCACCCCCACTGCTGATGCATGCGTTTCCGAGGCATCCAGCGCAGCTGAATGGAGAAGCAAAGAGAAGAACGGAGAAGCACGCGGAGGGCGGTGGCGCAGTACGCGGCGTGAAGCAAAGCAACTAAGGCAGGTTGGTTGGTTAGGCTGGAGGGGGTGGTCGAGGTTAGAGGCTGAAGGGTGGAGAAGGGAGGGGGCTGCTGCTGCTTCCTTCTGGTGCGAGGGTGGGGTGCTCCCTCCACGGGACGCTGGAGGAAGTCGCTGCGGCTCGGCATGTGGTTTTTTGGGGAAGTGGGGGTGACGGGGTGATGGGTGAAGGGGATGACCGTCTGACAATTGCTGTTAATGGACCACCTCTCCAAGACTTCTGTCCCAATAAGGCAACTGACAGTTGGTACTTCAGTGCTGAGAGGCAGAGGTACACAAACATGAAACATCCATGATTAATTGTGAGTAGTTATTAATAGCTTTCTTTGATTTAATTTTATTACTGTCTTCCTATACATGCTTAACAACAACCTGTAAAAAAAAGACTTTTGCAACTGACTGCAAAATTTGCAGTTATAACTTACAAGTGTCTGTTTCCTTCCATCTTTTGTGGTGACCAAGAATTTTTTTTGGCTACTAGACTTGGATTTGAAATTTCATGCCCTGATGCAGCAGCAGAGCTAGAGGGGGGGGGGGGGAAATGCCCTGTCTGGTCAGGCTTTGTGGGAGGAGTTTCAACTGGTGATGCCTGCCGAGGTGACAGATGTGCTGGGGTCTGTGCAGGCCACAACTTGTGAACTAGATACTTGCCTGTCAGCTCCAGGAACATCTACATCATATTGGTTTTCTTGATCCTGTGCAGTCTGGCTTTCATCCAGGCTATGGCACAGAGACAGTGCTTGTGGCTTTGGTTGACGACCTCCTCGTGGAACTAGACAATGGTCGTATGACCTTGCTAGTTCTATCTATTAGCAGCTTTTGACACCATGAATCATGAGACATTGGTGACACGCCTGCGGGATTTGGCCAGGGTGGACGAAACTGTTTTACAATGGTTCTGTTCTTACCTTCTGGATAGATCCCAGTGGGTGGTGCTTGGGGATTATACATCCTCCCCAGGAGACCTCCTGTGTGGAGTGCCGCAGGGTTCCATTCTGTCTCCTCTCTTGTTCAGTGTGTATATGAAGCCGCTGGGGGAGGTGGTCCGCAGGTGGGGCGTTCACTGTCATCAGTACATGGACGATATCCAGCTGTATTTGTCTTTTTCATCAGACCCAGCTGTTTCCTTGCTGTCCCAGTGTTTGGCAGCTGTGGGGGACTAGATGAGACAGAGTCGGTTGAACCTCAATCCTAATAAGACAGAGGTGTGGTGGCTGGTGGTGCTGGTGATCTGGGTGAGGGGATCTCCCCCATTATTGGGGGTGTTTGCCCTCCTTTGGTTCCATCTGTGTGGAGTCTGTGGGTGCTTCTGGAACCACAGCTGTGCCTGGATCTCCAGGTGTCAGTTGTGGACACGGGTATCTTTCACCAATTACATCTTGTGCAACTGCTCTGCCCATATGTCTTGAATTCCAATTTCGCCACCATCATCCATGCATTTGTCACCTCGAGCTTAGACTAGTGCGCTCTACATGGGACTGCCCATGATGATGATTCGGAAGCTGCAGCTGGTGCAGAATGCAGCAGCCTGGTTGCTTACCAGTATTGGCCATAGAGAACATATTCAGCCGGTGTTTTGCGGTCGGCACGGTCTTCCTATTGTCTTCCTGGCCAGATTCAAGGTGCTGGTTTTAACCTTTAAAGCCCTACACGGTCTGGGTCCTGATTATCTGAGAGATCACCTCACCCCCCCAGGTTTCGGAGTGACCCCTGCGATCATCTGAGGATGCTCTCCTGGAGGTCCCCCTGTATCGGCGGGTCCGTATTGACAGGAGGGCGTTCTTGGCAGCCGCACCGTTGCAATGGAATGCCCTCCTGGGGGAGGTTCGCCTCAGCCTGGATCTCCTGGCATTCAGATGTAATTGTAAGACCTGGCCCTTTCGCCAAGTATTTCTGCAGGGGGGAGGGGGAATTGGGTTAGGGTGGACTAAGTGTTTGTTGCAGGTCAGTGTTGTTTTAGTTTAAGATTTGTATTATTATGATTTTAAAAAAATTTCTATTGTATTTTATATTTGTATTTATTTTTATGTTGTGAGCTGCTCTGGATCGCCAGAGGTGAGAGGAGCGGGATATTAAATTTAAATAAATAAATAAATAAATGGTGCTGCTTAGAACTGGTTGGCTGGGGTGTGCTGGTTCAATCATGGACTAACTCTCTGGTGACCTGAAGCAAGTTACTATTTTCCAGTTTCAATTTCTCATCTGTAAAATGGGAACAATAATCTCTTTCAAACTCGGAGGTGTTGTGAGGATGAACACAATAACAACCATGAAGTGTCATATAATTTTGATTGTGCTACACACAGAACAATAAATGGGGATAAAACGCTGTTCTCCCTTTAGCTAGGGGCTTCTGGTTTTTTCTTCTCCTGTTCCACCTCAATCCCAGAGCTGGATCCTCCTCTCTAGGGCTCTCTGCCTTCTTGTAGCCTACCCTGAAACTTGAAGGCCCTTGCTGACCTAAGGCCCTGCCTGCAAAGCCCTTTTGAACTCCTTTCTCTGGGTGGTGTCAGGGTTTGTTTCAAGCTTTCCCACCAGGGTGGCTTTAAAGTACACTGCATCAGGCCAGCTGAAATATAGTGAAACCTCCCAAAACCAAAACCTTTCCAAATGTGCAATTTTTAACTTGTGGGATTTCAAAATAGCCAATTTGGTCTGGTCCAGTGAATCTCCCCCACCCCCCGGTAAACAGAAAATGGGACACACTAAAGAGACAAAGCTGCAGGGAGGGGGTAGGGAGTGAAAGAAGTACAGTATTTATGCACAAACTGGAAAATTAGGTTCACACATATTCAGCGTCTTACTGGATATTCCTGATTTTTATATGCCTAAAGGTTGGCGTAAAGGACAATTCAAGTGTTTCATGATGATTTTGCTTCTTTATACTGTGATGGGGCATCTTCATATACTGATGCAAAACTTTAGTATGAAGATGTAGCATTGTTATAGCACAAAAGATGAATTGCCTTTGCAACATTCAAAATAAATCCCACAGACTCCCTCAGTATCTCAGTAAGTGTTTGGCTCTTGGGACAGACTTGTGAAAAATCCATATTGCCGTGTGAATTTTGTGCTGTGTCCCTGCAGTGAAGAGAAACCAGTGCTTTTTATTGCATGAAAGCATTTCTATTGAAATCAAAGTGATCTGAAATACAATTGGCTAAGCAGCGAGACCTCAGAGCAGGATTTGAGGATTATGACAATGGATAATAAATTGAATAGTGTGAGTTAATAATAGGATATACAAAAGTCATAAAATGAGCAAATATGGATATTTCTGGGGGAGGTGGGGGGCTGATACCCAGGAAGCAATAATGCCAATAAAAGCCCCCCCTTTCAGCAGGGGGTGGGGGGCTTCCTGAACTGTATTGGGGCAATTGATAGGAGCCATATCACCATCATCTACCCACCCTATAGCAAAGATAATTACCTAAACTGGAAGGGTTTTTTCTCCGTGGTTCTCCAGGCTGTAGTAGGCCACCGTGCCTGGTTTGTGGATGTGCTGGCTGAGTGGACTGGGAAGAACCATGGCAGCCGCATCTTCCATCAGTCCCCCTTCTTTGGCTGTACATACACCAGAGACTTTGGACCCTCCACTGAAACATGAATTGAGGGGATACTCATACTATAGTTCTTGCGGACATTGCCTATCCCCTGAAGTCCTGGCTCATGAAGATATACAATGTAGCCCACACTCTGGAGCAAAGGTACTTTAACCAGCAGCTCAGCACCACTCACTGTTGTGGAGCAAGCTTTCAGGCTATAAAAGCAGTGCTGGAGATCAGCTGTGGTCAGAGCTGATTTTTCAACTGGAGTCCTCCCTGCTTATAACTACCACTGCCTGTGTTCTCCATAACATCTGTGAGACTGGTGGGGTCATATTGGAGAACCCCCCACCAGTTAGCTTTGGCGAGCCAGTGCTCCTGTTCCAGGACCAGCTGAGCAGAGCAGTGCATAGCCCAAGAGATCCAGGATGCTTTGTGCCAATACATCAACCCAACACTAGCCCCTACACCCACCATCAGTGACATTTTAATGAACATAAATGAAGTGCTTAAAATGAACTTTTGGTGATATCAATAAAGCTTTTAAACTGTTTCTTCATGTGAAATGTGTTTTCCTCTGGCCCTTCCCCTTCCCTCCAGCACCAGGATGGCATACTTTCCCTCCTTGCCCCCTGCCCACGCTATTTCCTGCCCAGAAGCCTTTCCCTGTGTGTTCCATATTGGTATTTGCAGATTAGCCAGCTGCAGGTCTGAATCTCTCTGCATTTCCTACTGGCATCTGTAGGTTAGCTGCGTCTGGGAATGGCAGTAGGAAGTGCAGAGGCACAGGCGTGCAGCCAGCTATTCTGTGATAGGTCAGCACCTGACCTTTGCTTGTGGCTTTCCCACAGCAGTTCCCTTTGCACCCAGTGTTTTCTCTGCTGGCTACTATGCCTCGCCCCTGCTCTCTAGTGCAAGTGCATGGCCGGTGGCCTCTACACTTCCCGTTTTTAGTGCATTCACCTCCCCTTTCCTTCCAACCCCAAGCACAGCTTATCGCTATGCCCTCCCCCCCATTCTCCATGCCCTCCCCCAAACTTCCCTCCTTCCCCAGAAGAAGTTGAGAAAGCATGGATTATGAAAAATTAAATTACTTCATTACAAGAAAAAACTATTCTTGCACCTGCTCCTTCTGGGTCAGCTTGATGCCCTCTCTTGGGTGGCAGAACTGGATGGGGGGGGGGGGGACATTTTCCCATTCCTCCTTCCATGGAGCCAGCTGTGAAGGAGTGTTCACAGGAGTTGTGCGGGAATGATTGGGTGGGGATGTGCCTGGCCCAGGAACTCTTCCATGGTGTGAATGCACTGTGGAGATCTCGTGTGATTTACCTAAGGGGTGGAGTGCGTGGGGTACCAGGCAGGGCAGTCCGGTTCCATGTAGTGGGGTGTAAAAAACCAATGGGGGATAGGAAATGGCATCTGCCCCTGAGCAACAGTGCTCACAGTCACAACAGCAACATGCTTGAGCAGAGAGCTCTGGAGCTGAAGGAACTGGGACAGGCTGCTTTTTGTCTGTGCCCACATCTCAGTCATTTTCTTGTTCGCCCTCTCAATCATGCTGTCTGACTGTTCAAACTCTGCTAGAGGTGGACCCAGTGCCTGTCCTCCTGCCAATGGTTCAGGTGGGCCTCAGCAGCAAAGATCTTGTGTTCCGCAGCATTCTTCTGCTTCAGCTGTCTATGTTCCTCGATCATGCTGTTAATGGCATCATGTAGCTTGTCTGTCCGCTGCATGGTCTCCCCAAGCAGCTCCCTTACCAAATCCTCTCGGCACTGCCATTTGTGGATCCACAAGTTCTGGTTCCGCTGGGTGCTTGTGACTGGCTGTTCAGGCTACACTCATTGCACTGGCAAACCTGTAGCAAGGCAACCATGAAAGCCATAGTTCAGACCACCACATCCACCTTTCTGCCCCAGTGTTTCAGGCCTCCACCTGCCCAATTTCTAGCCATCCACTCACCTGTAGGGAAGCAGGAATTAATACCTGGCCTACGCAGCTGCTGGGGTAGTTGCTGCGCTGGGATCCCAGCACTACACATTTCTCCCAGAATCACTGTAGATGAGTTAAGAACATATATTTTGGCTTCCCTCTCAAGCCGCTATTACTTCCACCCCCACACCAGACTGCCGTCCCACCATGGTGCCAGCCCACCCACTCCTGTGCATACTGTTCCCATCCTTTGGAGCTGTTTTCCAGCACTTTTCCTGCTGCTTCTCTGCATTTTCCTGGCCACCTGGCAACACAGTAAACAATAAAGAACATAATTAGGTAACGGTAAAGGGAATCCTCTATCATGTAGCTGTGGAAACATGACATCCCCCTCCAGCTGCATTCACTTACTGTTCTCCTCTGTCTCTAGAAAGGTGGCATTGGGGTCCTCCATGCCCTCGACCAGAACCTTGGGTGGCTCCTCAGACAAGGGCTGGCTTTTGAGGTGAAGGGGATACACCATCAGAGTCACGGTGTCTGTGTCCATGTCGACTTGTGCTGGCTCCATGGCAGGAATGGGCATGGAGGGATATTCACTGGCAGTCACAGCTTCCATGGCTGCAGCGGGAGCAGTTGCAGCAGGAGCAGTTTAAAGTAGGAGCGGGTAGTGGGTGAACCATAACTATCAGCTTCTGGCCCCTTGCAAAGGTGTAGCCATATAGGTGGGATGCAGTGATGGCTCCATCCATGCAGAGGAATTGGTAAGAAGCTTGTAATAGGGCAATATTTGCCTCTTGCGGCCAAGACAAAGTTATTGTCCTAAATCTCTTTGTATCCGTGCCTCAAGTCCTTGACTTGCTGTCAGCTCTTCCATCCAGAAAGCTCCATTCATACACGATCTCTTCCTCTCCCACTCCCACTCCCTCCAGCAACTTGCCCTTACAGAAACCTGGATTCCCCCCTGTAACACTGCCATTCCTGTGGTCCTCTCCCTTGATGGCTTCTCTTTTACCCACTCGCCACGCTCTGAAGGCTGTGGTGTTGGTGCTGATCTGTTCTTTGCTGAATCTTGCCAATTTCAACACCTCAGCAGTCCTCCATCTCACTCTTTCTCTTCCTTTGATGCCCATTGCATTCACCTCTACTCACCCCTCCACCTCCGTGTTGCTGTCATCTACTGCCCCCCAGACTCCCTCCTCTTTTCTTTCTGACTTTCACACATGGCTTACTTTCTTCCTTTCCGACAACAGTATTTCCACTCTCATTCTTGGGGACTTCAGTATCCATGTGAACACCCCCTCTGACCCTGCTGCTTCCCGCATCCTCTCACTGACCTCTTCTTTTGACCTTTGCCTGTGGGTTGACTGCCGGACACTTCGTGATGGTCATTCCCTTGACTTGGTCTTATTAAAAAAACAACCTGTTCTCTCTCAGATCTTCTTTGACACCCTTCCTGTCTCTGACCATCACCTTGCTTCATTCTGTGTCTCCTACTTGCCTCCTCACATCTCACTTTTTCCGTGACCTTCAATCCATCGACCCTCTGGACTTCTCTCCCCTTCTCCCAACTGCTGTCTTTACTACCTGCCCAGACTCTGCTCTGTCAACCTTCAACTCATCCCTTTCTTCCACCCTTGACTCCCTTGCTCCCCTCTCATGCCATCCTATCCATTGCATAAACCCCTGTCCTTGGCTCACCCCTACCATCCGCCACCTCCAATTCTGCTCTTGAGCCGCTAGGTGCCTCTGGCAGAAGTCTCCTGAGTTTGCTGACTTCCTCCACTTTGTTTGCACTTTCTGCATTTAGTGATGCCCTTTCCCTGACCAAAGACTGCTGTTAAGCCACATTAATTGAATCTCACTCTTGCAATCCCTGTTGTCTCTTCTCAACATTTGCTTTGCTTCTGTAGCCTCCCTGTCCTCCCCGGCTTCCTCTTTCTGCACATGATCTTCTCTCCTTTCTCAGCAAAAAAATTGATAAACTCTGCATTGCAATTGCTTCGCAACCCTCTCCCTCCTCCATTTTCTTCCCTGCTATTCCCCCTCCTGCCTCTCTTCTCTTCTCCTTCTCCCTAGCTTCCCTTGATGAAGTCACATCCCTCCTCTCTTCATCCAGCCCCTCCACCTACCCCCTTGACCCATTCCCCCTCTTGCCACCTAACAACGATTGCCCCCACCACTACGCCTTCATTGCTGTACATCATCAATCTCTCCCTCTCTAATGGGTCATTTCCATTGGCCTTCAAACATGCCACTGTCTCCCCTATCCTTAAGAATGTCACTCTTAACCCATCCCTTCCAACTATTACTCCATTTCGCTCCTACCCTTCACTTCCAAGCTCCTGGAGTGGGCGGTCAACAACATGTGCTGCCTTAATTTCCTCTTTTCTAATTCCTCCCTTGACCCCATTCAGTTGGGCTTCTGTCGTCTTTACTCGACAGACTGCCCTTGCCAAAATCACTAATGACCTTCTCTTAGCTAAGTCTAAGGGCCTCTACTTCATTCTTCTCCTCCTCAATCTCCCTGTCACCTTTGGCACTGTTGACTGTGGCCTCTTCCTGAATTCACTACGTTCCCTTGGTTTCCGGGACTCTCTTCTCAACTGGTTCTCTTCGTATTTCTCGAACTGCTCCTTCAATATTTCTTTTGCTGGTACCTCCTCGACATCGCTTCCCCTCTCTCTGGGAGTTCCCCAAAGGCTCTGTCCTGGGTCCTCTTCTCCCTGTACACACTTTCTCTGGGTAAACTCATTGAATCTCATGTCTTCCAGTATCACCTGTATGCTGATGACAAATAACTCTCTCTCTCCACTCCCATGCTCTCCCCCTCCATCCAGTCTCATGTTGCTGACTGACGTCTCTGCTTGGATGTCTCACCACCAACTCAAGCTTAATCTGGCCAAGACTGAAATCCTCATTCCCCCCTCCAAAAACCTCCCATTCCCCTCCTACTTCCCTCTGTTTCCATTGAGAGCTTCACCATCCAGCCTGTCCCTCAGGTGGGTAGCTTGGGATTAATCTTTGACTCCTCCCTTTCCTTTATGCCTCAGATCTAGGTTGTTGCTAAATCCTGTCACTTTGCTCTCTATAATATTGTTAAACTCTAGCCCTGCCTTACTGTTTCCACTGTAAAAACCGTAGTCCATGCTCTAGTAATCTCTCACCTTGACTACTGTAACTTCCTCCTTACTGGTCTTCCCTGCTCTGATCTCTCCCTCTTGTCTCTGTTCAATGCTTTGCTGCCAAAGTCATCCACCTTGCCTGTCGCCTTGACCACATTCAGTGCCTCCTCTCATCCCTACACTGGCTCCTTCTACGTGAACACATTCAGCACAAGCTCCTGGTCTTCACCTTCAAGGCTCTTCATGTCCTTGCCCCCCTATCTCTCCGCTCTTGTATCCCACCACACTCCTGCCCGGAAGCTTCGCTCCTTATCTGCCCCCACCCTCACCTGCTTGTGACTCCCATGCTCCTCTAAACCTCTTCACTTGTTCTCTCTTGCTGCCCCCCCCCACCCCAATGCCTGGAACTTCCTCCCTGGATACATTCATTCTGCTCCTCCCAACTTTCAAATCCCTCCTGAAAACCTACCTCTTCCATCAAGTTTCCCTAGCTTGTCATGAGTGAAATTGTGTCCTCTCCCCCTTACTCAGAATCTCTTCCCTGTAACTAAGTATGTGCACCTGCAACTTCTCAACTTCATGAATGTATCCTTGTCTCCCTGATGTTCACCTCTCCTTTGTCTCCCCCTCCCTTGTCTCTCTTAGATTGTAAGCCCCCTGGGATACGGGCCTGTTTATAACTGTTAATAGTACAGTGCCAGGTACACTGCTGCACTATATAAATAAAAAATACTACTACTACTAATGTCCTTGGTGTAGCCCTGCTGTACCATTTGGGCCGAGATCTCTTGGAACATTGCCTTCTTCCGGTAGCACTTGTCTAGGACATATTGGACCTTTTTCTCCCCCCACCCCCAAGAGCGATGAAGGCCTTGGTCTCTTCCTCAACCCAGGGAATGATGCATTGGTGGGCAGATTGATAGGTAGACAGTGATTGAGATTGTGCAGTGGTGATACTGGTACTGGTTGCTACCTGGCTGTTGGTTTGAGCTATGACCCTGGTGATGGTAATTCTTGGCAAATTGTTCTGGAGAATGCAACGGCTGGGAAAGAACAAGCATTGGGCATGTACTGCCAACCAGGAAGAGCTGGGAGAATGTGTGTTTGAAAACAGTGCAGTGGGCTTTTAAGGTGGATGTCATGTGTGCACCAGCGAGAGCGAGAGTGGAGAAAGGGGATGGAAGTGGTTGCTCCTTGGAACTCTCTAGGCTTTTTGCCTGTGACTCTTGGGTGCTGGCAGACCTGTATGCCTGGAGGCTTCATGCAACCTAATTGATGGGATGTGGACATGTGGGTGCATATTATATGCCGGACTCTGCATGCTCCAGGACCCCACTGTGAGTGGGGGGCTCGGTGGCCGGTGGCCATGTGGCCAGTGGGGGAAAACACCTAATAAATGGACAGGTGGACACCCATCTGGTGTGGGCTGCTGTCTTGCTTAACACCTAGTGGCTGCTCCACAGCTTTGGAACTCCCTTCTTTCGAGGTTCACTGAAGTCCTAGCCTGAGCATCTTCTGGAGCCAGTTTAAGAATATTTATTTGGCCAGGCATTCAATAGGTAGTGTTAGGATTTGTGTGTGTGGTGGTGGTGGAGTATGAGTATTTTATATGTTGTTTTATGGGTTTTATTCTTCGTATTTTATAAGCATTTTTATGATGTTGCTAACTGCCCTGAACCTTTGTGGAAGGACAGGCTAAAAATCCAACTAAATAAATAAATAAATTTCATTGTCTTTATTTTTTGGTATGTAATTCTTGAGGTTGCAGGTCATACAGTACAGTACTTTGCTGCTTTCTGCCTGAGGGTTACTTCTGTGAGATCTGAATTCTATCCCTGGTACTTCTACTGTCTCACTCTCTGTGATGTCAGGCAAATTTCAGCATTTTAATCTGTAAAATAAGGACGATATAACTCATTATACAAATTTGACATGAAACGACAAAGTTGTGCTTATAAAGTGCTTTGAGATCATTGGATGGAAGGTGCTATAGAAATTAAATGAATCATTTATTATGATTATGTGTTACTTGTCTGTACTGTGGATAAAAGATTTCAGCATCCAATCTGTAACTCCAGTGCCCTTTGCTATCATGAAATTCGTTATCTATTTAAATAACATTAAAAAAGCAACATACAGAGCAAGAAAATACACATCATCAACCATGTTCAGATGAAATCTGCTCACTGAGCAGCCATAGTAGGGCAGGGATGCAGCTAGGAATGAAGAAGTGGGCAAGTGGAAGATAGTTGTTATTATTATTATTATTATTATTATTAGCATTTATATAGCATCAGCGATGTACCTGGTGCTTACAGAGAACAAGATAGACATGGTCCCTGCTCAAGAACTTACAATCTAAAGACAGAGGGAGTGGAGACAGGGAAGGGGAGAACAGAGGAAGAGACAAGGGATGCGACATTCATGAGGATGCGAGAGCTCAGGTACATGTTCTTGGCTTGGTTACAGTAAATTGGGAGTTTGCAGCTAACAGGTGGGGGATAATCCTGGGTGGGAATGCTTAGCAGGAATTCGGAAGTGCAGAGCAGAAGAGGTGGGTTTTGAGGAGGGACTTGAAGGCGAGGAGGGTGCGGGCAAGGCGGATGAGGGCAGGGAGGGAGTTCCAGGCGTGCGGGGCAGCGAGGGAGAAGGGACGAAGGCGGTTGGCAGAGCAGGGGAAGTGTGGGTGGGTGAGGTAGGGGATGGAGGAGGAGCGGAGTGCTCGAGCAGGGGTTCGGAGGGAGATCAGGGCAGAGAAGTAGGGGGGAGCGAGGTTGTGAAGGGCTTTGTAGGTGAAAACCAGGAGCTTGTGCAAAATACGCTCAGGAAGAGGGAGCCAGTGGAGAGAGGAGAGGAGAGGTTTCATGTGGTCAGAGCGACGGGCTAGGTGGATGATCCTGGCAGCAGAGTTTTGAACAGAGATAAGGGAAGAAAGGTGGGAACGGGGAAGGCCAGCAAGGAGGAGGTTACAGTAGTCAAGGCGCGAGATGACTAGGGTGTGAATGAGAGTTTTGGCAGAGGAGACAAAGCCAGTTTACAGTTTGGACCCAATACGGTAAAACTTTTACACATGGAGGTGTCTTCATACCTGTAATGTGTGGAGGTTTGACCCTGTACTCTTGTCCAGGAAACAGTTGCTGGTAGGGAATTTTATTTATTTATTTACATAACTTATACCCCGCCCCTCCTGCAAAGCAGCTTGGAGCAGCTAACAATTCATAAAAATAAAACATGTAGGAATTGTACCTGGGTCTCTCCCAAATGTAAATGAGGAAATAGTATTCACATCTTCTCTGTACCTGGAGAGCAGACAGAGAAATCATCAACAAGACATCAAGGAATAGTAATGGGACCTCAGTTCAAACATCTGGCTTTTCTCTGTTTCTGTCCATATACACTACTGGGCTATAGTCTTGTTTTTCCCAAACAATACACAGATTTGATAAAAATGAATATAACAGGAAAGCTATGTGTACTCTAGTGTTGTCTCTTTTCTTATTGCCATCAAAGGCATGTGTGCAGCCAGCTGTTGGGAGTGGTGTGCAAAAGCACATGCTGACTAAGTAAACAAGATGATATGGGATTGCCAAAAAAGACATATTGCTGCAGAGAGCAGCACTGTTCACAGCTGCTAGGTATAGGAGAGCCAAACAGTAGACCCATTGCCCAGTCCTTCTAGTGTCAGCAGAGAGCATTAATAGCAGACAGCAGAGAGGAAAGCTGCTACAGCACAAGTAGTCCAGGTTCCTAATCCAATGTAGTTATGGCAGTGTACATGATAAGCAGAAGCACTGCTCAGAAACAGTGCTCCTTCTTAGAGCTGTCAGACTAGCCCACAGGAGTGAGAAGTACAATCTAGATATTGTATAGGTATAAGCAATGAAGTGGAATCCACAGCTCGTGTGCTGGTATACATATTACTATGACCAGCTGCTAGCAGATTTCCCCCATCCAGCACTCATTATGCTGTCTGGCACACTGTGTGCAAATGTTTGATCCACTCCTTAACTAGCCACGATGCCCCTTCCCTCTATGTTTTACCAGGATGCAAGTAATACCACCTGGTATATACATTGCCTTGATTTTGGGTGCTGAATAATTAAAAGTCTGTCCCTCAGCTCTTTTGGAAATCTATCGGACTCTTTGTACAAGTATCTGCAAAACTGCTGAAGAGCAAAAGGCTGTACAGAGGATTTCTCCAACAGCATCTTGCCTTCCCTACCACATGTACCTCACATATAATCTTCATGAATCCAGTGCCATCTCTGGCTCTGAATGGGAGCAGGAGGTATTAGGTTCTTTTATAATTTATGGACTGCATGGAATTTGTGAAATCTCCTGCAGTCTGTGAAATTATGTTTCTTTCTGCATTCACTTATGGAAAGGTAAAGGGGAGCCAAAGCTTGGAGCCATGGAGTTCCCCTCTAGCAAAAGAGGGTTGTGTGGGAACATGAGTCAAATTCCAGATCCTTTGGCACTCAGCTACCAGCAACTACAGCAGCAGTTGGGAAGTTTCCACCGTGGGGAAAGGACAGGCGCTGAGCAGCTTGCCCTCTCCATGAGTTACTGTCCTGGACTAGGGTTCTGCTCCCAGTTCTGCAGTCATTGCCATCTCTCAGCTGATCATGGCTACAACAGAAGCTGAAGGTCTCTGCTGGAGGAGGGGGCAGGAGTCCAGTCTTGAACATGCCAAACTGAGCTGCTTGTGGATAGGACTGCCACATCACAGGTCAAAATGTGAGTCTCTCACATGAGAATTATGAGGAAATGGCAACCCTATGTGTGGCTAGAAACTGTATTGTCACCCCCTCCTCCCCAAGGGGGAGTTTTGGTGACTGATGCATTCTGTGAAATTTTATACTTTAAACATACTTGTGATTTTTCTCAAAAAAGGTGATTTTTTTCAGGCCCATAGATATAACGTATTTTGACTTCCTGGAGTCTTTTAATTCCTTTGGGTGCACTTTGCACAATTTGTACCTGACGGGCTGCATCTTGAATGGAGATGATTGGGTCCCCAGGTGAATCATAGTGGTTTAATGTCTTTAGCTTACCTGTTGCTCTCTAGCATCCTATAATCTAGACACTGAGCCTTTAATGGCTCCTTCCCAATTTGATTAAATATTGAGCAGTGATAGGTTCTGGGCACCATATTCCTGACAATTTATTTCATGCATCATTTGCTTTAAATGCTGGGAGATTTCAGAAAATATTTGAAAAGTAACTCTCTCTTCCCACTGTATGTCTATTTCCCTTTATTTTGTACCTTTCTCCCCATGTGTCTTTAGATTGTAAACTCATCTTGTTTTTTGTAAAGCGCCAGGTACATTGCTGGCGCTATATAAATGCTAATAATAATAATAATAATTAATAATTAATCATCACTAATCTCGCTCCTCTATCCCATGTTTACTTCCCATCCTTTTCTCCTTGCTCTTCTCCCTCAGTCTTTCCTGTGTGCAAGTGGCAAGCAGCCCAAGTTGATTATTATTCACCGGCATGAAGTTGTTTAAATTACACCTGGAGTGGATGTCAGTAAGTGATGGAAGAACAGGAGCACTGGCTCCATCTTAATGAGTACTCCAACCTGCCTGGAAGAAACAACAAGAAACAAGCACAGTCTGTCTGTCCATGCTAGATGGTTTTGTGGGAGGCTAACACTCATGAATTCTTACAAAGCGTGGTGAGGTGGGAAAAGGTGAAATCCTGAACACATCTTTATAATCCTCTCTCTTTCTACTGTAGATTCTCTTTGCACTGTGGTATTGCGCAGCCTGTTCTTCGTGAGCTGTGTCAGCTGCTGTGTTGTAATGAGTTAGGGAACAGCCAAGCACCTATCCCATTAAGGCTAGAAGCGTTTGTAGGATGAGAGAGAGAGAGAGAGAGAGAGAGATGGCCTAATCCAGGAGTGGCCAAGAGGTAGATCGATATCTGTTGGTAGATCACATGCTAGTCTTCAGTAGCTCATGGTGTGGGGAGGGGTGCTAGCCACTTGGAGATCACCCCTGGGGTGGACAGTGGGACTAGCGCCCCAGGGAGTGTCTCCAGAGAGGAAACAGGCTAGGAACGCTCTGCCAGCATGACAGAAAAGGCTCTCTAAAGGAGAGTACTTCTCTCCACTCTGAGGACAGTTGCGGATGTGTCCTAGATCTGTAGACAGAAGGGGTCCTGGTAGATCACCTGAGGTTGACACTTGGATCAAGTTGATGACGTACAGCAGATGTTTAGCCACCCCTGACCTAATTATTCCATCAGATGCATGCACTTACATGCATGGGGACCACCTACCACCCCATCAGCTGTAAATTCATCTTTCCCATTTAATTAAACAAAAGTCGCATTTGTGTACAGTATTTGGGTAAATCAGGTCTATGGATAGATAGACTCGGAAACTGCAGCTAGAGCACAATGTGGCGACCCATCTCCTGATGGGACTGGGCTGTTGTGTTCGGAACATATTACACCAGCGCTCCGTTCTCTGCACTGGCTGCCGGTAGTTTTCCGGACCCGATTCAAGGTGTTGGTTTTGGCCTATAAAGCCCTAAATGGCCTATACCCTACCTATCTGCGGGACCGCCTGACTCCCTGTGGCCTGGATCGGCCCCTGCGGTCATCTGGGGGTGCCCTGCTCAAAGTCCCCTGAGTTTTACCGGGGGGGGGGGGCACATGGGAGGGCATTCTCAGTGGCCACACCACGGCTGTGGAACTACCTTCCGGTGGGGGTTCGACTGGCCCTGGATCTCCCCTCCTTTTGAAGAAGTTTAAAGACCTGGCTGTTCCACCAGGCATTTGGCAGGGGTGATGGGATGGGGGTGGGGGCTGGGTATTTGCTCCTCCTTTTATGAATTGTTTTAATTGATGTTTTATTATATGCTTTATATTGTAATATTTATATTGTTTATAATTTATGTTGTTTGCTGCTTCAAGCTGCCTGTGGGCAGGGGAAGCGGGATATAAGATTTTATTATAAATATAAGTATAATATAATAATAAATATGTAGATTTAACCTGGATCAGGAAATTGAAATACAGTATATGAAAAATAGGGCACCCCATGTCAGTGCTCTGTTGCACCCATGATATGTACTGCAGCTGGTCTGGGAGTGGTCATACAGGATAAATGTGAATGGCATGGGAGAGAGATACAGTCTTGCACGTTTATCTTGTCTATCCGATGCACTGTAGAACAGCACGCATCTCAGATATAATGTAATGCTGCCCAAGAATTACATCTAAGGGCATCTAAGTGGCAGATAAAATTTAATGTGGACAAATGCAAAGTGATGCACATAGGGAAAAATAACCCAAATTATATGTACACAGTGCTGGGTTCTAAATTAGGTTACCACTCAGGAAAAAGATCTTGGCAGACAGTGGACAATACATTGAAATCCTCAGTGGTGACGGTAAAAAAAGCAAACAATGTTAGGAATCATTCAGAATAAAACTGAAAGTATTGTAATGCCTCTATATAGAGCTATGGTACAACCACACCTGGAAGATTGTGTGCAGTTCTGGTTGCCCCATCTCAAAAAAGACAGTAGAACTAGAAAAGACACAGAGAAGGACAACAAAAACTATCAAAGGTATGGAACGAACGACTCCCATATGAAGAGAGGCTTGATAGGTTGGGGCTCTTCAACGTGGAGAAGAGATAACAGAGGGGATATGATAGAAGTTTATAAAATCATGAGTGATATGGAACACGTAAATAGGGAGTGGTTATTTACCCTCTCTAACAGTACTAGAACAAGGAGACATGCCATGAAATTAACTGGCAGCAGATTCAAAACATAAAAGAAAGTATTTTTTCACTCAGCGCACAATTAACTTGTGGAATTTACTGCCATAGGAAATGGTCAAGGCCAATAGTGTAGCTAGTTATAAAAAGGGACTGGATATGTTCTTGGAGGATAGGTCCATTAATGGCTATTAGCCAAGCAGGTTTGAGGCACGTAACCTCTTACTGTTGGGGGCTGGAACAACAGGGAATGGATTGCCCATTGTGACCTGTTGGGTACTTCTCCCAAGAGATTCGCCACTGTCAGAGACAGGATGCTGGACTTGATGGACCATTGGTCTGACCCAGTATGGCACTACTTATGTTCTTAAGCAGCTGTAAATTATACCAGCTGTCAATAAGGACTTCATGAAACATGAAGATGAGTGAAGATCTATTTACAACAGGCAGAGGTTGCTATTTTCAGATTTGTGCTTGGTACAGGCTGGCTGTGTTTGCATGCATGTGATGAAAATACATGCTGAGTTTGCATATTAGAGATCTATACTCAAAACTTACAGACTTTGGGTTTTACTTTGCTCTCTGTGTTGTGTTGTCTGCAGCAACTTTGTATTGTCCTTTACAAACTGGGGCTGGTGTAGTCTACCAGACAGTGTCTCTGAGCTGGAGAATGCTGTGGAATTCCGAAGACGCTGCACTTGATACATGTGTCTTGCTAGGACAGCTGCCTGTGATGTTTTCCCATGTGCACATGTCAGCATGTTATGTATTTTTCACAATTCCATATAGGTGAGCTGAGCAAATGCTTCTCATTGCCCTCACCCTGGCTGGTACACTGGTGTAAGACTATTGTTCACAGCCATCTCCTCCTTCTCATTATCCCTGTTCACTTTCCACTGTCTGTTACATCTTGATCATGCTTGGATTGGTTGCCCACAAGGATATCTTTTGCTGTTGTGGTAGACTTCCTCTGCTGTTGAGCCATCTGGCTTCATGAGGGACACGTCTTTATCATTCCCTTCTCTCTCTCTCACTCTCTCTCTTTTTTTTTTTTAGCATAGTGTGCATCATTCATTATTCCCCACTGAGTGTAGTTGAAGACAGTTTTGTTGGGGGTGTGGAACAAAAGGGATGGGGAATGCATCTTTTGTCTTCCATGACTTATACAGAAGGGACAGATCTCGTTCAGAGCACGAGAGAAGAGATTATTTATTAATTAAAATTTTTACCCAATGCTTCCCTGAAGGCTCAGGGTGGCTTACAGTAATAAAAAGGCAATAAAATAAAATAAAATAAAAATATATAAAATCCCTTTAAAAATTTTCGCTCTCACCCCAGAAACCCAACCCCTATTCCTGCTCAATCTTGGAGGTGGGACAGGTATTTGGTGCCCGTTCCTCTCATCGCCCCCCAGGCAGGTAGTAAGGTGTATTTTGATCAAGGGGCCCCTGGCTTGAACCTGATGCTGTTGAACGCGAGGTCAGTTGCTTATAAGTCCACAACAGTCCAGGGCCGACCTCATGTGTATTACGGAGACCTGGCTGGACACTGAGTCTGGGCCTGTTTTGGCTGACCTTGGTCCAGCTGTGCAGCATCAGCCATGGCCAGAGGGATGGGGCAGGGGAGAGGGGGGCATGTAGCCATTATTTTTAGGAAGTCGTGGTCAGTTAGGAGGTATCTGGTGCAGCTTGTGTTGGGTGTTGAGGGCCTCCATCTTTTGACTGAATTGGTGGGAGACAGATTGGAAGTGCTGCTAGTATACTGTGCATGTGCCTGTACAGCAGCATCCCTGCATGCTCTAGCAGAGCTGGTGTCAGAGGTGGTATTGTAGTCCCCAAAGATATTAGTCTTGGGGGACTTCAATATCCATGCTGACGCCAGCCTTGGGGAGGCGGAGCATGAGTTCATGGTCGCCATGGCAACCATGGACTTGTCTCAAGTGGTTATTGACCCAACTCATGATGGGGGGGAATATCCTGGACCTTATATTTTGTACTGACCTTGAGGCAGGGGATCTGTTAGTGGGGGAGCTTTGAGCAGTGCCTCTTGAGGACCAGTCTCCCGGGGCATGTCTGCCCCCGGAGAGGTGTGGAACCAGTTAGTAGGGGCGGGAAAACTGGTAAATCTGGAATCCGATAATGCCGGTACCGGGCGTACCGGCATTATCGGATTCGACCCGGTAAATCCGGTCTGGGTACCGGATTTTTTTACATTGCAGCCATTTAAAAATGGCTGCAATGTAAAAACTTAAAGCCCCACCAAAAAAGTTAAAAAAACCAAACCCTCCCCGAGTCCAGGCTGCACGGGTGGAAGGGGGACACCCCCCACCCACCCTGCCCAGCCTGGATTTTTGTTTAAAAAAAGACTCAGAGGCGAGCCCACCCCCCAGCACCAGCGGCCGCGGCGTCCCCGCAGCCGCCGGTAAGTATGACCCGATCCCTGGGGGGGGGTGTTTAACACCCCCCCAACCCCCCAGGGATCACCCCTACTAAAGTTCAGTGCTTGCTTACCTTGCGGAGCTCCGGCGGCGGCGGCGGGCGGTCCGGCGGCCTCAGCGCCGGCTGTGGCTGCCGGCGTCAGAGACGCTCTAGGCCTTCCGGGGAAACCCGGAAGTTCCCCGGAAGGCCTAGAGCGTCTCTGACGCCGGCAGCCACAGCCGGCGCTGAGGCCGCCGGACCGCCCGCCGCCGCCGCCGGAGCTCCGCAAGGTAAGCAAGCACTGAACTTTAGTAGGGGTGATCCCTGGGGGGTTGGGGGGGTGTTAAACACCCCCCCCAGGGATCGGGTCATACTTACCGGCGGCTGCGGGGACGCCGCGGCCGCTGGTGCTGGGGGGTGGGCTCGCCTCTGAGTCTTTTTTTAAACAAAAATCCAGGCTGGGCAGGGTGGGTGGGGGGTGTCCCCCCTTCCACCCGCGCAGCCTGGGAGGGGGAGGGGGAGGGAATTAATTTATTTCATTGATTTCAATGGGGACACAGTGCCCCATTGAAATCAATGAAATAAAACCGGTACCGGTATACCGGATTTAATCCGGGAATCCGGTTTTTAGAGAACCGGTAACCGGTAAATCCGGTAGCCGGTAATGGGCCCGGGGTCCCACCTCTACCAGTTGGATTGATTCACCCCCGAAGACTAATGGAACCAGAGAAGTTTCTGAATGCTGTGGGAGAATTACCCCTTGATCTAGATGACTGCCCACTCAATTACCTTATTGCTTTTTGGAATACCTTGTTGACTGAGGCCATCGACCGAACAGCTTCTAGGCGTCCACTTCCTCCGCATCGACACCACAGACCTCCGTGGCTTACTGACGATCTGTGGGTGCTGAAGCGAGAAGGGTGGCAGTTGGAGTGACGCTGGCACTGATATTGTGCTGAAGCCGACAGATTGCAACATAAAGAGCCTATGCCGTAGCTGTGCCGTAGCTGTTCTTTGCTGCCCTCATAGCGTCTATGAAATCATGTCCAGCAGAGCTTTTCCGGGTGGTGAGGGGGCTGGTTGGTCCGGCCTCCCTCTGCCTGGAACTGGAATCTTCCAGTGCCTGCTGTGACATGTTTGTTGATTACTTCATGGACAAAGTCACTCGTATTCACTATGACTTTGATGCTGTGTTTATTGAAATGGGAGAACCAGAGGTTGTGGAAGCCCCGTCTGGTCCAGTTTTGTGTGACCGGTTTCAGGGGGTATCGCCCGCTGATGCGGAGGGTGTTCTTGGAGCTGTCAGAACCACCTCTTGTGAACAGTACCCGTGCCTGTCCTGGCTGGTTAAGGTCAGCTGGGAGATGCTGGGGTCGTTGCTGGTAGGGTTGGTCAGTGCCTCCCTGTGGAAGGGCAGGATGCCAAGCTGCCTCAAGGAGGTGATGGTGCGGCCCCTGCTCAAAAAGCCATCGCTTGACGTTGACTCCCTTGCCAGCTATCGGCCAGTTGTGGCTTGGCAGTTACAGGAATATCTGGACCACATCAGTTTTCTGGATCCTTCGCAGTCCGGCTTTTGCCCGGGTTATGGCACGGAGACTGCGCTTGTGGCTTTGGTCAACAACCTTCGTCATGAGTTAGATCGGGGTCGGTCATCTCTCCTAATTCTGTTAGACTGTCGGCGGTGTTTGATACCATTGACCACGAGATGCTGGTGACCCGCCTGTGGGACCGAGCTGGGGTTGGTGGGACTGGTCTTGAATGGTTCCGCTCCTTCCTGGCCAGGAGAACTCAGTTAGTGGTGCCTGGAGACTGTTTTTTATCTCCCCGGGACCTCTCGTGTGGAGTCCTGCAAGGTTCCATTCTATCCCCTCTCCTGTTCAACATGTATATGCAGCTGCTGGGCGAGGTCGTGAAAAGGTTCGGTGTTTGGTGTCCTCAATATGCTGATGACACCCAACTTTACTTCTAATTTTTATGTGACCCAGGCCCGGCAGTCTCTGTGCTTACTCAGTGTCTGATGGCTGTGGGGGACTGGATGAAGGTGAGCCGTCTGAGGCTGAATCCTGCCAAGACGGAGGTGATGGTGGAGGCCCCCCATCATTGATGGGGTGCATCCCCCTTTGGTCCCTCAAGTTTGTAGTCTGGGAGTGCTCCTCAATTCCAGGCTCTGCTTGGATGTCCAGGTGGAGACTGTGGTGAGGAGCGCGTTCCACCACTTACATCTGGTGAGGTGGATTTGGCCGTATATCTTGAACTCTGACCTGGCCACCATAATCCATGCCTTCATAACCTCAAGACTGGACTAATTCAATGCACTCTTTGTAGGGCTACCCATGGTGATGGCCTGGAGACTGCAGCTGGTGCAGAATGCGGCAGCCTGTCTCCTCACAGGGATGGGCCACCGGGAGCATATAACACTGGTTCTCTGTTCTCTGCACTGGCTTCCTATAGTCTTCTGGGTCTGATTCAAGGTGTTGGTACTTACCTATAAAGCCCTATATGGCCTAGGCCCTACGTATCTTGGGACTGCCTCACTCCCTGGACTCTGGACCGACCCCTGTGGTCATCAGGGAGTGCCCTTCTCAAAGTTCCTGGGTATCGTGTGGGGGGGGACTATGGAGAGGGCTTGGGGCTGCACCAAGGCTGTGGAGCTCCCTTCCGGCAGAAGCCTGGATGACCCCGGACCTGTCCTCCTTTCGGCGTCAATGTAAGACTTGGCTGTTCCGTCTGACTATTGGCAAAGGAGATGGGGACGGGTAGGGGATGGAGGGCTAGGGAGGGGTTTTTATTATGTTTGTTTGCTCCACCATTAGTTTTAATATTTTGTATTTATTACTGTTATTGTATTTTGGATTTTATATATTTTATTATGATATTTGTTAGCCGCTCTGAGCTGCTTTTGGCAGGAGGGGAGCAGGATATAAATTGTTGAAATAAATAAATGATGTTCCCTGTACCATAAACTGTGGCTGTCCAGGCCCTGCTGTTGCAGAAGTGGGAGCGGATGTTTGGGTGCAACTTGGCCATGGTCAAGTGTCATTCCACAAAGTGACCACGTCATCAGCAGAGTAGCCATCAAGGTCAGTGAGTAAATCCCCAGAGAGTTCTGGAAACCAATTGGATCCATTATTCCCTGGGGGCAGACCAACCCAACTGGTTCCCCACCCTGACGGGGGGACAAAGGGGCAGGGATTTGAGCCTCCAGAAGGTAATGGTCCAACCACGACAATACTGTTGTAACCACCCCCGCAATAATCAGACTGTTTCCAGGCTGGTGCAAAACATGAAATCCAGTGTGTGCCCTTCCGCATGTATTGGGCCAGATATTATTTGGGATAGAACCATGGTTATGTCCTGCTCTCTCCCTGAAAGTTACTTCCCCTCCTCCCCCTGGGGAGAGGTACTTCATGTCACAGTAGAGGTCCAACCCACCAGAGGGACTGAAAGGCTGGAATTTGGCTGGAGGTGGCCTACCATTGGCTGAGGTGGGCAGAGCAATTCCAAAAATTTAAGCAGGTTCAAGAAGTAGCTTGAAAGCCAGAGGGAATAGATAGCATGAATTTATTACTGAAGAGGAGGAGGCAAAGACACCAGCCAGTTTTGTAATGACTAATAACTAGTGATGGGCATTTAGTTCGTTTTTCATAGCTTATAGGGCCAGAAAAGACCTTTGGGCCTGTCAAGTCCATACTCCTGCATCAGGAAGCTTATTTCTGTACAGATGTCGCATATACAGTAACTTGCTCTAGAACACCTTCCTTGGGGACTCTGTTCTGTTGCCTAATTGCTCATTTCCCCCTAATGTCTAGCCACCTGATTTTTTATTTTGTTTCATTTTTACCTTCAGGGCATTTCTTTTTCTTTCTTCCTTCATTTTTAAATGTAAATTTTAACAGCGGTGAAGCTGCAAGATTGGCAGCTCTGTAGTTAGAAGTAGTTTTTTATTCATATAGAAGATTCAACATGTATGCAAGCTTTATCCATGGCAGCAGTGTCAGCTGTCCACTTACACAGCTATGATCTGTGTATTCTTGCCATTATGGGGAGAAAGGAGTTCATTCTCCATGCCTGTTTCAGTCCTCACCCTCTCCAGAAGGAGTGGGGGAAAGGGGTTGTCAAGAAATTCTGCTATTAATTATTGTACAAGTGTACTTTTTTAATCTATTGGCATAACTAATGCCCCCCCTTGGGATTGTGACCCTGTTGTGCTTCTTGTTGTTCCAATATATAGCATAAAAATCTATGTCCCAAAGAGCTTTCAAACTAGGGAGGGCAGTTCACATGAAATGCGCCTTACCAAGGGGTAGTTTACCCAGTGGCATAGACATTCATGTAACTCAAGGGTGGGGAAACCGTTTCCTCCCAGAGGCCACTTTGAAAATTGGTACAAGCTCTGAGGGCCACATAGAAGTTGGGGGTAGGGATGCTTAATGGGTGCGCTCAGGAGGAGGAAGAGGCTCCAGATCATGGATCTGTCCCCTCTCTTTGTGTGCTTGCCCTTGTCTCTACTCCCTTACTCTGAGCTCATTCTTTCAGTGCTTGGGAGTAGGAACCGAGTCCAGGGGCCACATCCAAGAATTGGAAAGGGATCACATAAAAACTAGCTGCAGGCTGCATTTGGCCCTGGGCCTGAGGTTCCCCCCACTTCTGATGTAATCACTCATACCCAGGGGTAAATCACCTCTTTGATATTGTAACTCGGAGGACACAAACATGTATTTGTCTTTAAGATACCATGCACCAAACTAACAGTTTGTATGACTTCTCTTATTGAGAGCAAAACCTCTCATGGTTTCTGGGAGGTAACACACCCAAGATACTAGAGGTCACACAAACATCTTTACCAATACCAGTGTGGTGTAATGTGTGTGTAATACCAGTGTGGCGAGCCAGTGTGGTGTAATGGCTAAGTGTGCTGTACTTGGACTGGGAGGTAAGTAAGGGGTGGGGCCCGGTTCTAGTCTTGCCTTAGCCAGAAACTCACTGGGCGACCTTGGACCTGTCACATTTTTAATCCTCACAAAACCCTGTGAGGTAGGTTAGGCTGAGAGAATAAGTTGTGTTGAATTGTTATGGCAGAGGAGCGCTATATCAAAATAAAGATTATTATTATTATTAATACATACCTTCCTCCAACGTTCCACTGGAATGTCTTACTTAGGAACCATAACCTGGTAGATTCTCATTCCCCTGGAGTCTTTTAGAACAAATTGGCTTTCATTCTTTTTAGAAGATATGCTGTAGCTAACCCAAGAGCTTTACTAGATCCTGGTTCCTTCCGGCCTTACAATGTATTAATTCTCCCCCATCCCAGGACAGATAACATAAGAACATAAGTAGTGCCATACTGGGTTAGTCCAATAATCTATTGAGCCCAGCACTTGTCTCCGACAGTGTCCAACCTCGGTCACTTGGAAGAAGTACCCAACAGGTCACAGTGGGACGATCTGTTCCCTATTATTCTCTCCCCAGCTCCCAACAGTAAGTGGTTACATTTCCCCCAAACCTAGCTGGCTAATATCTGCTAATGGACCTATCCTCCAGAAACTTGTCCAATCCTTTTTTAAACCCAGCTGTACTACTGGCCTTGACCACATCTTCTGGCAAGAAATTCTACAACTTAATTGTGCGTTGAGTGAAAAAAAAGTTTATGTGCTTTAAATATGCTACATGATAAGTTTCATAGGGTGTTCTCTAGTTCTAGTAGTATTTGAGAAGGTAAATAACATTCCCTATTTACTCGTACCATACCCCTTATGATTTTATAAACTTCTATCATATCCCCTCTTAGTAATCTCTTCTCCAAACTGAAGAGCCCTACTCTATTTTGCCTTTCTTTGTAGGGGAGCTGTTCCACAACCTTTATCATTTTTGTTGCCCTTCTTTGTACCTTTTCTATTTCTACTATATCTTTTTTGAGATGGGGTGACCAGAACTGCACACAATACTCAAGGTGCAGTCAGACCATAGAATTACATAGAGGCATTATGATATTTTCAGTTTTATTCTCCTTACAAATAATTCAGTTTTATTCCCCTTATGAATAATTCCTAACATTCTGTTTGCTTTTTTGACTGTCGCCACACACTGAGCTGAGGATTTCAATGTATTGTCCACAATGATTCCAAGGTTCTTTCCCCGAATGATAACTCTTAATTTAGAACCCAGCCTTGTGTGCATGTAGTTTGGATTATTTTTTCCTATGTGCATCTGTAACATGGTGGACCCAGCATGGGAGAGTCCTTGCAGGATCAGGCCCCTCCAAACTGGCTCATCTGGGAATTAGCTCAATTAAGTTCACACAAGTATACCAGAGTTCCAAGTTTCAGCCTGTCATAGTTCATCAAGTCCCACAGCAGTATTATCAGTTTCAACAGTAGTATCAGCAATATCAACAACCTCATTAACGCTGGGAACGCAACTCCTCCAGCAACCCCAGCCCTACCTATCCCCAAGTTCAGCCAGGCTCGAGAGCCCTGGCTCCCAATAGTCCCTCAGGAAGCCTGCAGGGGAATCTTCATAGGCAGTCCAATTCCCAGTGTCTCTGGGCCAGACACAGTCCTTCTGGCTTCAGGCCTCTTTAACACATACAAAGCTCCCAGGCTGCATGCAGGCCTCAGCCCTCCCCTAAGCCCTGGCCCCCTCCAGGCAGCCCACAGTACTCACTAGCAGAGTTGTATTCAGGACCTTGGAGAGTGCAGAGGCTGATCACCGGCATCCAGACTCTCTTCTCAGTGTAGCCTGGTTCAGGACCCTGGAGAGCATAGAGGCTGGAGAGGCAGATAGCTCCTCTCAGGTCTGCTGCCAGAACCAGACTGAAGCCTCCTCAGTCTTCCTTCTCTTTATATAGCTCATGGGGGCATGGTTAGCCCTTCAGACCTCCAGCCCTTACCCTGCCATGCTCCCAACTGCCTTTATGTGGTTCTTTCAGCTGCTTCAAGGCTGACCTTGCCAAGCCTTTCTCCAGCCGATTGCTCGGCACCCATGAGCCAGTCCAATTCTGGCTGGCAGCCTGGCACTCTTAAAGGGGCCTCATTCCTGGCAGAATGCTTCCTGCCACAGTATCACTTTGCACTTGTCCACATTTTAAATTTCATCTGCCATTTAGATACCCAGTCACCTAGTCTCGCAAGATCCTCTGCAATTCTTCACTGTCTGCTCATGTTTTAACTACCTTGAATAACTTTGGCCATTTTTACACGGATGGCGCAGCAGCGCCGATGGGTGGAGATGGGTGTGGATGGGTAGGTGAGCACACCCAGTGAACACCTGGTGGCGCTGGCCAAACACCCAACCTGGGAAGCACCCAGCAAACACCCGTACAAGTACATGGACAGCTGGGACCGGCGGGGAAGCCCTGCCCAGCACAGCGACGGCACAATGTGGCTGACTGAGGGTAAACGAAGCTGTGCAATGCGGCCCCGCCCCCGAGCCGCCAGGATCCGTGCAGGTGGGGTGGGAGGGAGATGGGATGACAGCCGCTACAAAGGAGTCAGCCCCGCACAGCCCTGGCACAGAGCCCGGACAGCCCGGCGCCAGGCCCCCACCCCCAGTAGAATAGCCCCCACACAGTAGGCAACAGAAGCATGCAGGGACGGGCCCATGACCCACAGGGGGCAAGGGGGGGAAGGCACCCACACCCCCAAGGCACCCGCACAAGGGGAGAGGTCAAAGCAAAGCACAACATGGACACATGGGGAAGGAACACAAACGCCTTTAATGAAACGAGGAACCAGCAACAGGGGGCAACAACAACAGGGCAGGGCAGGGGGATGGGGCAACAGAAGGGGGGGCCAGCGCCAGCAGCGGCAGGCCCAGGACAACACCTGGTCAATAGGGCCAGCGACCCCGCACCAGCGCTCGACCTGCGCACAGTCCAGCTGCTCCAGGACGTGCAGGAGGAACTCCAACAACTCCCTCTGCTCCCAGGTCCACTCCACGATCATGGCTTGCACTGAATGGGACAGAGGGAGAGGAGCCAAGGAACAGAACCCCCCACGGAGGGACACAGGCACAGGGCCCAGAAAACAGGCAGCACACTCACGGATGACATCGAACAGCTGGCCTGCCACCCGCATGTTCCACGCCGCCCGCCCCGGCTGCTGCACCATCGCGCCTAGGCACAAGATCGCCAGCAGCACGACAACCGTAGCTGCAGGAGAGAAGGGACAGGGCACCGGGGAACGCCCAGGGGCAGCAACAGCACCAGGGGCACACCCCACACACTGACAGCCACCACCCGGAAGAGCACCCGGACCCCTGCACGAAGGGGGATCGGAGGGGCCAAAGCTCGGGGCCAGCACAACCCCTACTCACGCTCAGCTTCCCAGCGCCCATGGTGCTACCTCCCATCCATTGCCACCGCCACAGACGGCCCGCATCAATGGGGCGACAGCAGAGGGGAGCGGAGGGGAGGTGCAGGGCCACACCAACGCACAGGCGAGTCCAGGGGGTGCCCGACTTACTGTCCACCGCCAATACCACCCCTTGAGCAAGCCTAGGCAGCAGCGCCCAGCAGGGAAGCCGCCAGGGGAATACACACCACACAACTGGCACACACCCCACAGTCCCGGAGCCCCCCCGGCATACACCAAGCACACCCCCTGCACACCACCATACAGATGGACAGATGAACAGGAGCCAATTCGACCTGGACCACACCCCCATCCTTGTCCTGGCAGCATGCATCCTGCACAATGTATGCGAGACAGGAGGCGCTGCCCTGGACAACCCACCACTGGTGCACAGGGCCGTCCCCGTGCCCCTGTACCAACATGCCCAGGGAGGGGCGTTCCGGCGCATCTCAGAGGAGAACAGGGACACCATCTGCCGCTGCATCGTTGCCCAGGCAGCCGAACACTGGGCAGCGCCTGACCCACACCCATGTCCATAGTTCTGTGAACCCCTTCAATAAAGCTGGGTAGTACCCGTGAACCACAGTCCTGCCGTGTGTGGGCGACGGGGGTCCAGGGACTGGGTACCGTGGGCTTCCGGGTTGTGTGCGCACTCCCCTCGCTGTCTGCCTTGGGGTGCTTGGGCCCCGCGGTGCCCTGCCTGCTGCCTCTCGCCGGCCCGCCAGTGACTGGTCTGTGTACACCTGTTCCAGTCACCACAATTGGCAGCTGCCTCACCGGGCTGGGTCCCGGCAGCCGCCCGGGCACTGTACAGTGCCCCCCCTGCCATGGAACCACCCTGAGCCCCCCTGGGATTCCCCCGCCGCCACCTGTCCCGGGACAGAGGAAGCAACAGCAAGGTGTAGGTTCAGCAGCTCTTTATTGGTGGGGGGTGCGTACAATGGGAGGGGGTGGTTAACTTCGGGGGCGCCCACGCCCCCACTTGGCTGCACCACCGGGGTTCGCAGGCCAGCGAGCCCTAGCCGCAGCTGAACGTAGGGATCGCTGACTGGACGGTCCGCCCCCCCCCCCCCGTCATCCACTGGCTGCTCCATCCTGGTCTCCGCTGACGGCCCCTGCGAGGAGGAACAAAAATGGGTTAAGTGATCGTCATGTGCACCTATCTCTGTCCCACGCCAGGGCCCAGGCCACTGGGGGCTCCGTGGTCACCCAGGCAGCCCCCCTTATGAGGGGGGCCCTGTACCGACCCTCCCATGGTAGTACGGACCTTGTGCAGGCCAGACCTGCTTACCAGAGCTGGTACGCTTGGCTGCGGCCACAGCCGTGACTCCACAGCGCCTGTGGTGCATGTGCTCAGTGCGGGTTCTGTACTGGGTTCCCTGCTGGGACAGTGCCCTGTGCGGTGCCCCTTCGTCCCCGTCCAGCCCCCCCCCCGTGTAGCGCCCACCCCACCCCACAGGGCCCCGGGGTGCTGCATCCTTACCGGAGGGGATGGGGTGCCCACCATGGGCGGTTGGTTGTCCTGGGGTGCATGGTTCTGGGGTGGGCGTGTCGCTTCCCGGTGGGCTGGTAGGGCGGCCCCGCCAGCAGGTCCTGTTGCCCTATGTGGGGGAGGGGGACCCCATGGACCAGGACCAGGACCAGGTAGGGTTGCTGCTGGGGGAACCACGGGTGGGCGAGGTGCAGGGGAGGGCACCTGCACCAGTGGGAGGCCACCATGGTGTTGGTCGGCCGCCGACCCTCATTCTGCGACATGACAGGGCCTGTCGCGCTGAGGATCACGCCGCAGCACCTCCATGGCCTCCCCCATGAGGTCCATGAACCATGTGGCCTGACCCTCCAGCCCATCACAGGCGCTCCGCTGCTCGCGGTGGAGGGCAGCAGCCTGGCGCCTGTTCTAGAGGTGCTCGGTGCGGGACCGGGCCATCATGGCAGCCAGGATCTCCTGGTCCCTTTCCCCCTTCCCTCTGATGAGCTCCCTTCTGAGAGCGAGCTCCCGGGAGTGCACTGTGGCTAACGGTTGCGATTCCTCCAGCAGCTCCCTGCTGAGGTCTTCCCTCCGGCGCCGGTTCCTGGTCCGCATCTCCCGGTTCCGCTCCATGCTACCGGCAGCTGCACCTGGTCTGTGAACGGGAGGTTGGACACCACGTTAGTGCTTCCAGCCTGTGTGCTCCACTGCCCACTACCACATGACCCAGAGTACCTGGTGGGGCGGCCCCCATAGTGTGGCAGCTCCCCTTAGCCCTCCCCTGTGGGGTCCCCCTGCCTTGTCCTCTCATGGGATGGCCCCCCGGCAGCTGATCGCCGCCGGTGGGGCCTGTGACGGTCATGTGTACCGTGGGGGCCGCTGTAGGCCCACCAGCCCCTCCCACCTGCCTCCAACACCCCGACCCCTGTTGGGCCCTGCTAGTTGTGGTTGGATGCCCCTGGGTGCCCCCTCCCCACCCTGTACCTCCGCCCCGGCCCCCCTGTGGCCCCTTGGCTGGTGTGCCCCACCTTAGAGGTGCACCCACCTGGTGGTGGGGGTGCTGCCGGGCCTGCCTCGTCCCTCTCCTCCTCCTCCGCGACCTCCACCTCGTGCACCTCCAGGCTGCCTTGTGCTGCAATGGGATGGGGGGCCATTAGTGTTTGCTGGCCCCTGGCTCCGGCTGCTGCGTCTCTGTCTGGGCCGTCCCCCCCCGGCCCCGCTGGGCCGATCGTACCTGGATCCTGTTCCTCCGCTTCCTGGGGGCCGTCCCAGGTCCCCGCTGGCTCTGCGTGTGTCCCCTGTTCCTGTGTCCTGTAGGCCCGTGGGTGTTGGGGGTGCACGCGGAGTGTGGTAGTTCAGTGCTCGGATCCCCGGGGCGCCTCCTCCCCCTGTGGGATGGGGCTGTCACCTCCCGCTTCCCGGCTGGCCTCGCTGGGGGCACACCAGCTCCTCCTGGAACTTGGATGTGCGCATGGCCTGGCCGGACTTGAGATTGTTGCCCTTGATATGTTTATATCCGGACCTCAAGTCCTTTGCCTCCTACATGCACTGGGTGACATTCCTATTGTACCCCTGCCGCTGCATCTCCTGGGCGATGGCTTCATAGACCTGTCTGGTCATGTAGCTGAGCACCAGGTCGTGCTGGACCCTTTCGGACCCCCATACACGTATAAAGTCCCTGATCTCCTGCCTTGACCAGGGCTCCCCCTTTTGGGACCCGTGTGTGGGGGGCCGACCGGCTTGGCGGCATGGGGCCTGCCCTGTGGATGTGGTAGCCATGGTGATGGTCTCCGTTGTCTGGGAGCTGTCCTGCGGGGACGGGGGACCAGGTTATGCGACTGCCGCCTGCCCTGTGTTCCCTGGCCCATGGTGCCGGGTCTGGGGCGCGGCCGTCCCATCCCTGGGGGGTGGTGGTGTTGGGTGTTTCCCTCGCACTCACCTTGCTCTCGCTGCTGCTCCTCGGGCCATGCCCCTGGGATGTGCTGGGCTGGGGGTCCTTGACTGGGGTGTGTGTTTGTTGGTGCGGGCCCTCTGCCCTGTGCCGGGAGACGTGCGCTGTGTTACGGCCTAGCGCGTTCCCTCCTTTCCCCCCCCACCAGGGCACCCCCCCTTGTACCTCCCGTCCGGACCCCCCCGTACCAGCAGCCTTGGCCCCCCCGTTGTGCCTTCTGCCTGGGGCGCCCCCCCCGCACCGTCTTGCTGGGGCTCTCCCTGCCCCCTGGGCACTGCTGGTCCCCTTGCTCACCTGGCCCCTTCCCGCGCGTGGGGCGGCTCCCTTGGCCTTCTCGTTGGCCTTCCTGGTCGCCATCGTGGGAGCCCGCGCACATGTGCCACGGTTCCGCCCTCCTTTACGGGCTCTCAGCCGGATGTCCGGCGTCGCTCCCCGTGGGCGTGTCTGCTTGGCGGCACGTGCGTGACCTGTGACACCGGCGCAGTGGGGCTTCGCCGGTCCGGCCCGCGTGGGTATGGGTGTTTTCGCTTTTACACGGATGCTCAGGTGTTGGACACCCATCTCCACCCACGGAGGGTGCTGGCTCCCTCGTGGCTGCTCTGTGGGTGTTGGCGGGTGTTGGCAGGTGGGTCGGGCACGCATCCCCACCCAGTTGTGAACTTTTACACGGACGCTCTCCCACCCATCCGATGGGTGTTCCGGGTGTTCGTGGGTGGGTGGCGTCCGTGTAAAAGTGGCCTTTGTGTCAACTGCAAATTTGATTATCTCACTCATTACTCTCTTTTCCAAATCATTAAAGAATACATTAAACACTGGTCCCAGCATAGATCCCTTCTCTCCATTGCAAAAACTGACCATTTAATTCTACTCTTGGTTTCCTATCCTTTAATTAGTTACCAGTCCACAATAGGACACTTGCTGCTATCCCATGACTTTTTAATTTCCTCAAGAGTCAAAAGGTGAGAGAGGAATATTCTCACAATACAGTATGAATAGTATTTTTTACAGACATTAGGCCTGATTCTTTGTTGCTTGCAGTCTAACACCAATGCAGACTGAATGTTCAGAATGTTAGCATTATACACCCACTTTGCATGGTGTGGATGAGTGTAATATAAAATGAGGGCAAGGGTGAATCAGGAAGGATCCTTGGTTAATTTATTTTAAGATATATAATACTTTGGTTTCTTTCCATTCACTTCACTGTGGGTGTAAAATTGCAAGAACGGGTTAATATCAGGATAAAGTCTGGCAAATGAATTTTTATTTTTTTTGCTCATGGAGTTTGAACTGAAATTTCATGCCCTGATCATGCCAATGAGAGTCATTCTGTTGACATTGCCAGATTTTGGATCAGACTTTCTGGCCTTTACAAGAATAAAACTGATGGTGCAATTGGTGGGAAATAATTTGCCATTACTGGTTCAAACCTCAGCTTCTGGTTGTATGCAGTGTCTTCTTCCATTGCAGTGGGCAGGGAGAATGACCCAGAACAACAGGTGTGGCACTGTCATGGAAGAACAGGTGGTGCCTGCCTGTGGAATTAGCATTCAGTTTACATACAAATAGTAAGTACTGTCCTGAACATTCTTTCCAAAACTTCAAATATCCGAATTTGCATGTAGTCTCACAAATTTCATCTGCCTTCAGTTTTCACCTTGTCTTCGGATTTATTTATTTATTTATTTTTGTGGCCAGGAACAAAACTGCTAAAATGCCCATAGGAAAAGATAATTTGTATGGTATTTCGTGTCCCACCAGAAAAGCGTATTGGACATTTGACAAGGAAATCATTGTCATGTGATTTTCAGACTCAGTTTGTGAACTCAAGAGCTGGGGGAGCTGACAGCAGCAGCAGTTTGGGATGTTTTCTGATGACCTGCTGAGAGCCTATGTGGGTAAGGCAAGAGGCTTACTGTGGTGTCTTCAGGTAGAGGATAGGACAGGATATATGATATTCAGGACAGGATATATGAAGGAAAGAGGCAAGTGGTACCGGCAAGTGGTGGAGTTGTGGAGCAGAGAGGATACTTGAAAGTGGTGTATAGAAGGAGCAGGCAGTGGTGTTTGTGAGTAGGTACATGGTGTAGGCCAAGTGTGCAGGGAGATACAATTGTTTGGCATAGTGCATATAAGCATAAAACCATCCCTGGCTGTCTCTAGAAATCTTCTACTTGAAAGAGGTCTGCCTCAGGCATGATGTGTTGCTTGAGAGGTCATACGTAATTGTAGTCCAAGCTAACATGGTTGTGTTAGTATTAGCTATTAGTGTTTTTTCTATTGAAGCCAATAATCATTCACAGAGTTAAACAAACACTATTCTCATTCCCAATTTTACTGCTCTGAAAGCCTTATGTATTATATACTCAACAAACCTTTCATCTTTACGGACTTGAGACTCCAGACAGTTGAGACTCTGGTAATTCACGGCCAATATCGGGGGATCCCTTATATTGATAGGAAGTGTATTTGTGGTGAGAAAGTGGTAGAGAATATTATGCATTATTTGTTACATTGCTCCTTGTATGATCAACCTTGCCAGCGTTTGTTTAAAATTCTGATTTTAAATGTAGATAGGCCAACCAGGCAATTAGTGAGCATTTTATTGAAAGATACCAGTGAGTTAATAACGAATGCAGTGGTCTCTTTTGCAGTGTCGACTGCCAAAATCTGAGCACAGAGGTTTAAGATTTTACAAAGTCAGAGCAATGTTTAAAAAAGCTAAACCCTTTCTGTTTAAGTGTTGTTTTTTAGTGGCTTTTCTGATTGGAGTTTGGTCAACATCACTGATGTTGGCTAATAGTTAAATTAAGCCAGAGTTAAATTTTTTATGTTGTTTTATAATTATATCCAATTAATAGTATTGGTTTGATAGCTTCTCAGTTAATGATACTGAGATGGGTTGTGGGTTATATACTCAGGACCCGAGTTGACTGCATTGCTGCAATCTGCAGTGATTTTTGCAGGATCAGCCAGTCCTCACAGTGACAGACTGAAATTGCAGTGAAAGTGCAGTGGGAGCTGTTTGCAGGATCTTTAAATCCTGACTCAGGAGACTTGGGCATAAACTTGTTGCCTGACCCCAAACTAAAACTGCTGCTGCAGCTGCTGTCTGTCAGTGAAGTGTGACCACAACCCTGAGGGTGAATAGGCCCCTGGGAGATGAATTGGTGCGGGGGGACGTCTTAGGACTCTATGTTTTGCAGGGGCGGCTGGTGGCTTTTTAGTTTGGAGGGGCAGTAAGGCCGTCCGGCGGCAGGCGGAGCCAGGGCAACGGCAGGCGGAGCCAGGGCAACAGTAGGCGGAGCCAGGGCAACGGTAGGCGGAGCCAGGAGTTCCCAGGGTTAACATCAGATGGAAGAAAACCCAGTCTAAAATGCACTTCAAGCTTAAAAGGGAAACAGTGGCAAAACCCTGGCACAACCCAGGAGCTCCCAGGGTTAACATTGGATGGAAGAAAA
>QEPC01000841.1:4667091-4679902 GCA_003113815.1 Sphenodon punctatus | reverse complement strand
CTCTTCAAGGCTTGAAGAGCATGCTGCAGCCTTGCCGCTCCCCCCCAGCAGCGCAGGGAAGCGGCAGCGTGGGGAACTAAGGCGCGTGGGCTTTGAGCAGGGAGGAGTGTGCGCACGCGCGCTGCTCCCTACCCAGTCCCCACCCCCAAGCTATCTCGCCAGGGCTGTTAGCCCGACCGCCCTGGCGAGATCTTCCATTGCGCTCAATGGGCGCAATGGAAGGCTCAGTCCCTCCCTCCACAGCACGTCCCATACGTGCTGTGGACAGAGGAGCTCAGCCGCCCCAATCGCGTTTTCCTATAGGAAAATGCTTTGGGCGGTTGAGTGGCTGAACCTTTTTGTCCCTTCGGGGACCCACTCCCTCTCCCAGTGGAGTGGGTGGGTCCCGAACGGAGAAAGATTCAGTGACAGCTACAGCAGCCTCGGCAGCAGCTCAGAGGCTGCTGTAGCTGTCAGAAACGGCAGCGCGTTTTTTTGTTTTTTTTTTAAACTAAAGCCGCAGCGGTCCCCCTGCAGGGCTTTGGGGCGCAACGCCCATAATTCCCTGCAGGAGGAGCCGCGCCTGATGTTTTGGTGAGGGAGGTCTGGGGCTTTAACATGAGGTGGGAGTTCTGGGGTGCTGAAATTCCAGAGGATTTGAGTGGTGTTTGATTAACAAAGTTGTGATTTGGTTGAAAAAGCATGCTGGTAACCAAATGTGCATGTATAATTTGTTGCATAATTATGCAAATCAAGTTAATTATGCAAATATTAATGCTCGCAGGGTATTTGTAGAATTTGGCTTCACTGGTTGCAGAATTTAAGATTTTTTGGTGCAGTGAACTCAGGTCCCTGAATATGCTTTACTTTGTTGTACTGATTTATTTATTTTGGATATATTGTATATATATATTTATAGTTTTGTCATGACCTGATGGTTGACACAATAAATTTACTTACTTACTTACATAATACAATAAAACACCCCTTCAAAACTCCATTCAAAGAAAAGCCCACTCTCACCCCAACCCCTAACACTACCTGCCAAATGCCTTACCAAAAAGAAAGGTTTTACACTGGCCAGGCTTGGGCTCTGGTGGATCTCCAGGGGATGGAGGTTCAACAATACCAGTACAGCAACTGAGAACACTTCCCTGTGGATCCTTGTCATATGGACAAAATTGGCTGGTGGTACCTACAGGGGAGCGCTTCTGGCTGATGGCAGGGGTCGCAGAAGAGCATGGAAGGAAAGGCAGTCTCTCAGCTAGGTGGGGCCCAGGCCATTGAGGGCTTCAAAGGTCAAAACCAACAAACACCTTGAATTATGCCCGAAAGACTATAGGGAGCCAGTGCAGATTGTAGAGCACAAGTGTAATTTGATCACAGCGACCCACCCCTGAAAGTAGCAGGGCCGCCACATTCTGCACCAGCTGCAGCTTCTGAACAGTCACCAAGGGTAGCCTCACGTAGAGTGCATTACAGTAGTCTAGCCTTGAGGTAGTGAAAGCATGGATGATGGTGGCTGGATCTGAGTCAGAAAGAAAGGGACACAGCCTCCTCATCAGATGGAGTTGGTGAAAAGCACTCCTGGTCACTGCCACAACCTGATGTTCCAGGCACAGCAAGGGGTCCAGAAGTATTCCAAGGATGTGGACCTGGGTAACCAGAGGGGGTCAGACTTACCCAATAACAGGGGTCCCAATCCATGCCAAGATACAAGTTCAGGCAATCATCATTACTTCAGTCTTATCTGGATTCAGTTTCAGTCAGCTTACCCTCATCCAGTCCCCAACAGCAGCCAGGCATTGGGTAAGCACTGAGACTGCAGGACATGGGTTGGATGAAAAAAAGAGGTAAAGCTTGGTGTCATCAGCATACTGATGTCACTTCACTCCAAACCTCCGAATGACTTTGCCCAGCGGCCTGAGATACACATCTAACTAAAGGGAAGACAAGATGGAACCCTGTGGGACACCACAGGGGAGGTTCTGGGGGGGACGATGAGCAGTCTCTCACCACCACCCACTGGGACCTTCCTGACAGGAATGAATGGAACCACTCAAGAGCAGTCCTACGCACACTCCTGCCGGATTCTGCAGTTGTGTCAACAACAATTGTGATAAACCGTATCAAAGGCCACTGAAAGGTCTAACAAGATCAACAGGGCACAATTCCCCTTGTCAATCTCCAGTCGTAGATCATCAATCAAGGCCACAAGCACAGTCTCTGTGCTATGCTGCGGATGAAAACCTGACTGGAATGGGTCCAGAAATCGGATAGCATCAAGATGAGCCTGAAGCTGCTGGGCAACCACCTGTTCATAGAGACAGGGCGATAGCTGACCGGGGAGTCAGTGTTCAAAGATGGTTTCATAAGGAGTGGCCAGACAACCTCAATCATGCTCCAAAAAACATGGAAATTATAAGTTAAGGTTCCCGCCTTAATGTCTGTGCTATGTAAGCTGTAAAGACATTGTACAGTCTCGCATATTGTGCTTACTTACAACTTAGACCACATTTACACCTGCGGCAGTGCGCAGATTTTGCCTCCCACAAGTCAAAATCTGCACGGAGTTTGGCCGGTGTGAAAGCCCCCCTCTCCCCCAGTGTGGCTTTTCCAGAGATCACACGGAAGAGTACAGAGCAGGGAATCCAGCTCTGTACTCTTCCGGGTGGTCTCCGGCAAAGCTGCCTGGGGGAGCTTTCACACTGACTAAATTCCGTGCAGACTTTGGCTCTCACAGTTTCTCCTAGAGCCAAAATCTGCATGGGGTTGGCTGCCGCCCCAGGTGTAAATGTAGCCTTATGCTCTAAGCATCCACACTTTGCCTTGGTCTTTCAGCCCCAATCTTCTTCCTTTGTAGTTTGGGGGCAACAGGAAATCTGGGGACAGTGCTATATAAATGTTTAATAAGAATTTAAAGTTGGGCACATAATTGAAATTAATCAAATGGAATGCCTATTGGAAAAAATGGAGGCAGTGGCAATGCCAGTTTGAAAATAAATCCTGTTGTCATTCACAGATTCCATTAAGTGGCTGTGAAAGAATACAATGGAGCTGCATCTTTTGGGAGTGGGGTGGGAAGTGGTGTGAAATAAGGAGGAAGGCACCAGCGAGTATGAGTATAATGGGTGGAATGACAGGAGGAATGCCATGACAAACAGATAGAATTACAAAGTTCTGAGTGAAATAACTGATTCAGAAGAGTGATAGGATACCATGGGGAGCACTCCTATGTTCCCATAGCTGCCTCCTGTCATTCCACTCCCTATAGCCCCCCTCCCTGTTATTCCACCTGCTCTCCTGTTTCTTTTTTGTCATTCTACACACAGTCTTACTCCTCTTCCCTATCAGAGGTACAGCTCATTGTATTTTCCAGGATTGTTGGGTTCTCTTTGAGGGGGTGGGGGCTAGTGGGTTAGAAGGGAGGCTGGGCTTCTCTTCAAATATGCCCCCGCCCTCCAACACCTCTCTACCCTTTGCCGATATATGCACTTCTTCCGTACCCTTGCCTATGCATACACATCACTCATTTATCTTCATTGTTCTCCATAAACACTCCCCTAACACATGGCTTCCCCCTTCTGATAAAACCACTTTCCCTTTGCCCAGCTGCCCCCACTCTTGTCTGCATGTAGACATCCCGCATCCATCAACCTTGTTTCCCCCATATGCAGTCTCCCACTACTCAGCTGTTCCATTCTCCCCAACCCAACTGAAAGGATATACGGAAGGAGAGGGTGAGGGGGAACCAACCAAGCTGCTGCCTTACCCCTCCTGTTCCAAGCTTCAGTGTTGCCCTCAACCTACAGAGGAAGAGGATTGGGGCTGAAAGACCAAGGCAAAGTGTGGATGCATGGAGCTTAAGTTGTAAGGAAGCACAATATGTGAGACTGTTCAGCATCTTTTCTGCTTACATGGCATGGACGTTAAGATGAGAGCTTAACTTACAATTTCCATAATTTTTTGAGGAACCATTTTGAGATCATTGATGCAAGAGGTTATAAAAGCCCTTCTGTGAGGGAAGTAAGCAATGCATTTTATGGCTGTTTTACAGATGGAGGAACTAAGGCTCAGGAAAAAAAAGTCTACATTTTCAGAAAGTAGCTACTAATCTGTAGTGTCTCATTTTTGGTGCTGAACTTGAAATGCTTAGAACTTTCCTAATTTTCATGCACACATAACTCTGACTGCAGTGAGAAATGAGGGTGTCCAGCATCTCTGAATATCAGGCTGGCACCCTAGATTAATAGGAAGTTGAAACTTAGTCTGAAGTGATACAAGGCCAGGAACAGAAGCTAGAATCCATGACTTCCTGTGGTTTAATCACTAGGTCATTCATTCTCAGAAGGCACTGTAGAATTAAAGAATCTGTCTGGTAAGAAAAGAATCAGTGAAGTGAACCCATTAACTCTGAGAGAGAAAAGAGGCTTCAAGGTGACATCAGATGGGGAATCAAAATGAAGGACAAGATAACATTGGATACAAATTTTTCAATGGTTGAAAGCTAGGAGTACATAGAAAAATGATAAACTAAAAGGAATTTCTATACAACTTTATTCTGAATGGCATCTTCAGTCCAAATTTGTGTTTCAACAGGTTAAAAAAATAGCAGAAGTAAAGAGAAGCTAAGAAGAGTAAGTAAATAATGAAGAATAAACGTATTTAAGATTAGATTTGAAGACAGAATCACTGAGGGAGCAAGAGACAGGGAAATTGTACCAGACAGCTGGAGCTGAAAACAGGAGTGAAAGCTTACAGAAAAGCAGTGAGTGAGGAGACGGTGTGGAGAGCCTGAGACAATACTGAGTTTAGGTGTGGTGGATTTGGCATTGGAGAGATGAAGCTCCTCTAGTGGAATGAAATAGGTTCACGGAGGGCTATAAAAGTCAAGATTTTGGTTCTCATTTACACTACCTGTTGCTCTGCTTTGGCAGCTTAAAGAGACCTTAAAGTGGGAGCAAATTTTATTTACATGATCTGACACGACTCTTTGGATGGCTAGAGCAAAATAAAGTTGCCTTAGGTAAAATGAGAATCAGGTCCAAGTGTAAAGGAGGATCAAGCCTAAGGAATGTTTGAGCTCCATCCTGAAATGACTAGAAAAGCAAATGGCAGAGGCTGACAGTGGGGGCATGATGTGCATGCATGTACATCTTTGTACGTGTCAGGAGGCAGGCAGAAGGGAATGAACAAAGCAGGTAAGTTACTAGGAAAGATGTCTGAAACAGAGAGCATAAATGGGTTTCACAGGCACCTTAATTTCTCTTTGGAGAAAAGTGAAGGGGATGAGGATGTCTTGTGAAAACACAAGACAGAGTGGCATTAAGAGAAGATGGATCTGACCTATTATTTTGAGTCAAATTGATCTGTTCTCTTCCTATATTTGAAATGTGTGTAGCCACTCCAGTGACTAGTGCTGGTCAGTATGACTGCGTGTATTTCATAGCTATATAAATATGATATAATGCTGTGCCATGTGAGAGGTCAGCAAATGCCATGCTGCTTTCTTGAAACTGGCAAAGCTTTCTGGCTGCCAACAATAGAAGGTCTCAGTAAGAGGAATGGGCCTTGACTTGTCATACAGTCACAGGCACAGCACGGTCTGGTGCACAGTACTAATGTACTGTGAAAACATATTGTATCTAGCGGTTTGACGGCTGGCTCCTTACCGGTCATTAAACCGAGACAGAAATAGAGAGAGAGTGGAAAGAGTAAAGGCAGAAGTGGGAGAGGAGAAGGAAGAGAATGGGAGAAGGGAGAGTGATAAGAAGAAATGGGAAAAGGAAAAAGAATGATGCAGAGGAAGAAGGGGAGGAACAAAGAGGAAAACAATAGTAGAGAAGGAAGAAACAGAAGAGAAGAGGGAGATAGAGAGGTAGAGAGAAACTGAGAATTCACATAAACTATTTCCAAGGCTATTTTCGTACACATGGAGTCAGGGGAATGGAGAGAGGTACCTGCCATGTAAAATAAAATTACCTGGAGACAGTCCAGGTATTTTGGGGGTGTTTTATACTCTCAATTCATTGCCCTTCTTAAAATTCAGTTTCTCTGAGTTTTCTGAGAGCTCCAGTGTCCATGTTTGTGGCTTCTCATTCCTCATCTCTAGAGAGGTGTAGCTGTTGGAACAGAGCGACAACCTGTGCCTTAAAAGGGAGACCCCTGGTTTTTATTCTCATTCAGGGGCACAGGTGTGCCTGGAACTCTTTAATTCTGGGCTAAGTGTTATTCTTACTCATGCTGTATTAGGTACAGGTATAATAGGAGACAGCCCCTGGCCAAAGAGTTCACAAACTTTACAAGAGCTGTGTTGATTAGGTTCCCCTTACACTCAATGAGACCTCCTTTGGGCTGTTTAGCACACACTCTATTGATGTCTGACGGAGTCTAAGTCAGTGCAACACACATGTTTAGGAGCTGGAAGAAGAAGGTGTGAAAGAGAGTGGGTTGGTGTTAGTTTAATTTACAACTTTTCTCAGTTCTTCAGTGTACAAATCATCATACCTTCTTTCATTATGTAAGTAGCTGATAGAAGAGCTTATAAATAAGGGTAAGGGAGTAGTGGTAGGGCATTGTGTCTGGAGCTGTGTCTGAATGCTAGAAAAATATTCTGTAACTTTTAGACAGGTTTCAAATGAATTTGCTCCAGCCATGTTCATGCTTTTTCTGAATTCTTTTTCCACGAACATCCATGAAATCAAATGTGAAAATCCTGGACAGAATTTTTATCACTTATGGCAATGATAATTCAACAGTTTACAAGGAATAGATAGTGAAGTGGAGCAGAGAGTGAAGGAAGGGAAAATGGCAATCACTGGCTAGGGCAGGCAATTTTAAGAAAAGACCCAGATAGTAAGTCTCTGCTGAATTCTCATCCATGAAATCACCTTGTTTCTAATGAAGTATTTGAACACTCTTTCTAATGGATTCTGTCGGTCTTAGGGTGTTTTCAGACGTGACGGGGCGGCTTCGCCCGTCACGGAAACAACCCGTCACAGAAACAACCCTGAGAGTCCCCGCCGGGATCACTCTGGCATGGAATCAGGGAGGGGGCGGGGCTGCACGGTGCAACATGCGGCCGCACGGCCCCACCCCCCCACACTCCCCCGCCGCCCATCCTCTGGGGAGATGGGCGGGCGCTGCGGCCAATGTGGCCACGGTGCCCACCCAATTTGACCATGGCCCGGAATCCCACCGGGATCACTCTGGCATGGAATCAGGGAGGGGGCGGGGCTGCACGGTGCAACATGCGGCCGCACGGCCCCACCCCCCCACACTCCCCCGCCGCCCATCCTCTGGGGAGATGGGCGGGCGCTGCGGCCAATGTGGCCACGGCGCCCGCCTGATTTGACCACGGCCCGGAATCCCGCTGGGGATTCCGGGCCGTGGTCACTGGCCAGATGTGACTTTTTGTTGGTTCCTGCCAGGGATCTCTTTGATCACGCTTTCGGGGATTGTCCGGTGGGGAGCCCCGGAAGCGTGGTTGAAATTGACCCCATGTGGGAATTGACTGTGGCGAACATATGGCGGCCGCCTATCAGACGTTTAGGGCGCTTTGACCCCATGTGGGTATTGACAGGGGTTCACTGTGATCTCGTAACGTCTGAAAATACCCATAGTCACTCAAATTCCAGCATATGCAACATGCTGCTGACCTCCTTCTCACATGTGTAAATAAGTATGACTACTATGGGTGAAAACAGACATGACGCTAACCACCCTTTAACCCCCCTGGGTGGTTATTTATGCATGTTGCAGGGCTGTATTGGTGCCCTATGCAGCCCTGAAACATGCATAAATGACCACCAAGGGTGGTTAAAGGGTGGTTAGCGTCATGTCTGTTTTCACCCATTGAAAGTTAAGCCAGTTAACTTTCCCCAGAGTTCATGAACTGACCTGTTCTTTGACTCTGGTTATGATTCCCATTCTGCGTTCACAGTTGACTCCTCTTCCAGGCCATGTGGCAGAAAGCATGATTAGGGGAAAGTGCGTGTGGCTAGATCGGCAGCTATTTATCTATCGGAGTAGCTCTTTGAGCTGGGTGCAACTTAAGGGTAGTTCAAGAGCTGCTTTAAATTGTGTTGGGGAACAAATTGGCCTCTGGCTGGCCCTAAGATTGAGGGACTGCAGAGGAAGGTAACTTTCAAATGGAGCATGCAGGGAATAACAGAGACATAGTAACTGAGCTCCTCGTCCCCTAGGTAGGTAGGGTTGCATACATATTTTTCTCCAATTTTTGACGGAGAGAAATAGGTACACCTCATGCTGCCACTAATTTGCATAATATTGCATTAATTAATTATTTATATAAAAACTTGCAATAGCACTCTGACTAATTTTGTGGCTGAGCTGGAAAAAAATAATGTCTTTGTGAGAGAACATAAGAAGTGCCTTGCTAGGTCAGACCAATGGTCCATTGAGCCCAGTACCTGTCTCTGACAGTGGCCAGTCTCAGTCGCTTGGAAGAAGTACCCAACAGGTCACAATGGGGCAACCCACTCCCTGTTGTTCACTCCCAGCTCCCGACAGTAAGAGGTGTTATTCCCAAACCTACCTGTCTGATAGCTGCTAATGGACCTATGCTCTAGAAACGTGTCTAACCCTTTCTTAAACTCAGCTGTACTACTGCTGTGACCGCATCTTCTGGCAACAAATTCCACAACTTAATTGTGCGCTGAGTGAAAAAAAATATTATTTTATTTCTTTTAAATCTGCTACCTGTTAGTTTCATGGAGTGTCCCTAGTTATAGTACTATTTGAGAGGGTAACTAACCATTCCCTATTAACGTGTTCTACACCACTCATGATTTTATAAACTTCTATCATATCCCCTCTCAGTCATCTCTTCTTCAAGCTGAAGAACCCCAGCCTATCCAGCCTCTCTTTATAGGCAAGCCATTCCATACCCCTTATCATTTTGTTGCCCTTCTCTGTACCTTTTCTATTTCTACTATATCTTTTCTGAGATGGGGCGAGCAGAACTGCACACAATATTCAAGGTGCAGTCACACCATAGATTTATATAGTGGCATTATGATATTTTCAATTTTATTCTCTATCCCTTTATGAATAATTCCTAATGAACTGTGTACACATGTTTGTATGTGCAAGACTTAATGGATCAAGTTAAAACTCAACCGATTAAAAAGTCAGAATTCTCAAATGGATGCATTGACTTTGGCTTGAAAGTTTTAGTTTTAAAGACACTTGGAGGATCGCAGGTAGAAGCAGCCACAGTCTCTTTCAGCAGCTAAAGAATCTTCTCTCACAAACACACCCACACCCGTCCTACCTCTTTTAGTTTTCAGCTCCCTCCTGCCTGGGTGGTGGTCTCTTCTTTGTTCTTTGATAGACCTGCTTATCCGAAGCTTGTAAAGTGAGAAAAAGTCTGCCCCCGAGCAATTAATGATTCAGAGCCTCCAATCTCAATTGCAGTTTCCTTTCCTTTCCCATCAGCTGGCTCTTTCTCCTCCAGGATAAATGAGGTGTTAATGACCATCACATTGTCTTGTGAAACTGGTACAAAACAAGCAATACTGAGAGCCCGGTACAAGATAACAAAACCCATTAATGTACTAGGCAAAAAGGGAGAGTATGGGATTGTTCATTATGTCTGGCAATGAGGAACTGTGTCTTATTGCTGAAAATTTACTCAAGGAAATAGATTCTGGCAAATGAATTGATAGAGCCAGACTGGCTCTGCAGGACAAAACTGAAGAGAGGACTAGCTTTCCAAGCCTCTATCTCTTGGCATTTATGTGCTGGCAGCGGGCAGGTCACACTTAATGGCTTTGTGTGTGTTAAACTTGCTCCAGCATGTCAGCGGACATGTGCCAGCTCATATAGTGTACCCACACCCTTAATGGGTTGGCTGTTACTGTAACCCTCTGTGGCTTGTTCTGTTAAGGAGGTAGTAGGACTAACTTACGAAGAAAGGTTAAAAGAACTAAACATTAAAGGCAGCTTAGCCAAATGATTAGTACGGTGCTAGGATAACCCATGCTCCTGCACGGAGCAACATGACTTTTTTCCAGTTGCTCTGTGTGGGGACGTGGGTGGGTCACAGGAGTGTGTGCCCGACAACTGCCACTTTTACACAGACATTTCCACACATGGGGATGGAGGGGCCTCCAGGACCTGCGTGTATGCGCCTCATGCAAAAAGGGTCATTTATCAGGTAAATAATGTTGGGGTAAGCAGGAGTTTTCTGTCTGCAGTTTCAGTGTTGTTGTCCTCAACCTGCAGAGGAAGACGATTGGGACTGAAAGATGAAGGCAAAGTGTGGGTGCATGCAGCCTAAATTGTTAGCAAGCACAATCTGTGAAACTGTAAATGTCTTTACTGCTTACATGGCGCGCACGTTAAGACATGAGCCTTAACTTACAATTTTCATGCTTTTGGAACATGAGTGAATTTGTAAGAGCCTTAACTCCTCTCTTAAACTGAAGGTTCTTTGTTGTAAGATTTTATATAGCATAAGCAATGTACTTGATGCTGTACAATTATTAATCAGAGACAGGTCTCTACCTCAAGGGGCTTACAATTTAGAAATGACATGGGAGTGAAGACAAGGGAGAAGGGAACAAAGGGAGAGAGAGGGATACATACATGAAACCTTGATTTGTTTCCTTAAAATATAAAGTCAGCTTCTCCTGAAACAGCCCTGCTGTTTAATTTTGGAGCTCCAAAACATTTTTTTAATGCACACCTACCTTGACCCACAGCGTGTCCTGCTATCTCAGTATTGAGGCCCTCACATAATTCTGTACTTCTTGCTACGGTAGGTCTTGTCCCTCATCCATCTTTGCAGTGTATTTCATTAGCCATTTCAGTCTTTTCTGCCTGTGAAAGCCACATAACCTGACTTACCGTCCTAATCCAGTTTTAAATTCTGTCTTCAGAAATAAAAAGGCTAATGTTTTGAGATATGGGATACATTAGTCCCGTTCCTCTTTTTTTATTTTATTTTATTTTATTATCATTGTTGTTGTTATTTTTTCCAGGAAGGTATACATGTAAATGACCATTTACATTTTTGCTGGGTACATTTATTACAGTTATTCCATTTCTTTTACCCTTCCTAATACTATATCCTTAGCTTTTACCTTAATCTCCCCCTCCCCCCCCCCTTCCCCCTACTTCCCTGTATGCTTCCCTATCACCAATTCCCTTGGTTTTCCACCATTATAATTCTGTTATACATATCACATCCTCAGGTTCCAACATGTTTACATTTTAAAAAAAATATTTGAAACAAGCTGACCAGTCTATAAAGAAGTCTCCCATTGATTCCGTTGCCTCTGCCACAGTTTTTTCCAGTGATATAATATACCATAACCTCTTGTACCATTCCCCCACTGAAGGTGGGTCTGGTCCTTTCCACCTTCTTGCAATTAGTGATTGCAGCTAATATCATGTGGACACACGTCTGTCTGTGTTGCTTCAGTAATGGCATATCAGGGTATATTCCTAGTAAGGCAATAGTGGGGTCCATTGGCGACATAAGTCCTGTTGTCTCTCTAATAACCTCCCAGACTTTAGCCCACAAAGGCCGTAGTTTACTACACGTCCACAAACAGTGGTACAATGTTCCAATTTCTCCATATTTTCACCAGCATCATTTGGACTCTGCTTCCAACCATTTTGCCTTCATAATTGGTGTTAAATAACTTCTCATTGAGACTTTCAACTGGGTCTCCCTTATTGCCATTGAAACAGCACAGGGATGTATATGTCTATGCGCTTCACTTTTCTCTGCCTCTGCGAATTGTCTACTCATGTCTATTCCCCATTTGTCCACATAGTCCTTTTCCCTTGGTTTGTACCATATACTTTTTAGTTCCCCATAAATTCGGGACAGCAGTCCCCTGTTTGTTGATCGCTGCACTAGTATTGTTTCTAAGGGATAACTCTGGCTCCCATATCTCTTTATTTTTTCTTTAGTATTGCCATATAAACTAAACAACTGTTGAAATTGTAGAAAATTAATTTCTTTTTCTATCAACTTTTCAGGAATGTCTTTGGAGAGACCGTTCCTCTTTTTCATAGGCCATGGCTTTTCTCATAATTCACCTGGGAGGTGGCTACAGAAATTGATGATACACTTGTCTTTTTCTTTGTGACATAAGTATAAATGAAGACTTTTCTTTGATCTGAGGCTGTAGGAATTTCAATAGCAGAAAAACCTAATGGCTATGGTATCCTGATAATCCAACTACTTCTCTGCCAGCTATCAACAAATAGTCTGTTTGATCCTGATTGTGTTGCCAGTATTATTAATTATTAATTAATTAATTATTATTATTATTATAAACATTTATATAGCACCAGTCATGTACTTGGCGCCATACAGAACATAGAAATAGATGTGGTCCCTGCCTGTGGCTTACAGTCTGAAAGACAAGGAGGGGGAGACAGGAAGAGGGGACAGTGGGAGAGACAGGGGAGAAGACAAACAAACATTCAAGTGGATGCGAAGTCTCAGGTGTATATGCTTGGCTTGGTTACAATCAGGTTGGTTGCAGCAGTCTGCAGAGGAGGGCAGACAGTAAGTATATGGGGAACGACTAGCAGGCATTGGGAAAGGCGGCGAGTGGGTCTTGAGGAGGGATTTGAAGGAGCGGAGGGAGGGGGCAAAGCGGATGTGGGGAGGGAGGGAGTTCTAGGCATGGGGGGCAGCGAGGAAGAATGGTCGAAGGCGGTTAGGTGAGCAGGAGAAATGAGGGAGAGTGAGTGAGGGGACAGAGGAAGAGCGGAGAGCATGTGCCGGAGTGCGTAGGGAGATTAGGTCCGAGAGGTAAGGGGGAGCTTGGTTGTGGAGTGTTTTGAA
>QEPC01000841.1:4601632-4650413 GCA_003113815.1 Sphenodon punctatus | reverse complement strand
CTCACAAGTTTTGCTCCGCTCTCCCAGGGCCAGCCTCACATCAACTGATCGCCGGCAAGGTCTGTCCCGCACTTCCGGGTTTAAGTACCCCAGGCCCCGCCCTTCTGGCGCTGGGCCTGGAGGCGTGCAGAGCGTCGCGTCGGGTGTGTTGGCCCCGCCCCCGACGTTGTCGGCTCCTCTGCCTTCTTGCTGCTTGCGGGGTTTTCTGCTGCTGCAGGGAACGGTGGGTCCTGGGCTGATGAGGGCTCCCCTAGGGACCTGCCCTCTCCTGCGGCTTGGCCCAGCGGGCTCGGGGGTTCCTGCTCCCCGCGAGCCGGGGTGTCCCTCGCCGGGGCTCTGGACGTGTGCGGTCTCGTGCGTCGGGAAAGGGCCCTAGCCCTGACAGCATTATGTTCCTGACGGAGTTAGTTGGGGTGCCTTGTTCAACATTTCCTCTTCTGAGAGAACAAGTCTAAGATAAGGCATGGGATGTATAAGAGCTGTCACATTTGTCTCTATAGTCCATCAACTGCTAGCAATTAACTTGTGGCTTTGCAAAGCAGCTCAGAACATTCATAATGGGAAGAACTGACTGTAAAAACGGATTCTACTTTCTGAGCATCACAACTAGCCAATGCATAACCATGTTTAATATACTGTGTGAAAATAAGTAGAGAGATCACAGGAGGCATATTTTAAAGAGAGCAAATATAACATTAAAGTGAGAGTGAGTGTATGTGCATGTAGAGTGCATTAAAGTTAATAAACCAGTGCAGTAGTGGGGATCACATTTCACTCTGAAGGAATCTTAATTTAGTGACTTGTAATTGGAGGATAACAGTCCTGCTGGAATGAAGTTAGCTGTTCATTTTGCCAAACTCCTTCTCTCAGTCTCCCAGTTCTCCTTGGGAGCTTACTCTCAGAAGGGAAATCCAGCAAAAAGGCCAAAATCAATTGACGTTTCATACCAATGGTCCTTTCAGACTGGAAGTGGATTTGGTTCCCTCTGTGAATATTTGTTTACTTATTTGGTAATGCTAGTGCACTGTTTGTGTGTGTACACCTTGCTGGGCCTGGGAATGAGAGCACAAGATCTCAGGTCTCTTCCACATTGTGGCAGATTTGGCCTTGTCTTGTGGGTAAGTGTTGTTCAGGATTGGGGCCAAAAAGAACTTTTACTCTGTCTCAGTCACTGGGAATTAACTTATATGTCTTTTTACTCTCTATACAGTCACATACAGGTACTTTCTTCTCCATATACCGTTCCTTTGGTCAGCACAATACTTAGATTCAATACAAGCCCTTTCTTTGGATATGACTCACAGTCTCAAGAGCCAGGTTCACTCCCGTAGGCTCTTAGGGGTTCTGGTTCCAGCCAGGTCTCCAAGCCTCTGGCGCTACTCAGGCAGCTTTCAGATGCTACAGGTAGGGTTGCCACCTGAAGTGCTCCAAAATAAGGAACACTTTGTGAGCTCTTAAGAAATTGACATATTACATTGTAGGAGTTTTACCTCCACCCGGGTATCATGTTTGGGGTCTCTGGTGGTCAGATGCCGGATCTATGAGCAAATCACACAGGATTGCCTGTTCCCATTTTTCCTTTAGTCCGGACAACTCTGGACTAGAGGTATCTTTATTTTACATTCCTTAGTTGTCTTTAACCTTATTATTATATGAGGATAGTTGGACTTGGACTATCCTGAGCCCCTGAACTTTATACAATCACAACCCTTCCAGGCACTCACAATTCTGCAAATTTGGAGTTGCTGTATTCCCTTTTCCTTAGTTCAGGTCTCCCAGCTTGGCTCTGTCGAGGTGGCCTCAGGCTGGCCCTCCGAATCAGCTCCCAGCTATAAAGTCCCTCTGGCAAGAGTCAGTGCCTCCATTCAACTGAGGCAGTCACACAGCAACCCCCGCTCCCCACAAGTACTTTACAGTAAGACACCGCCTGCTGCACACAGGGCTACAGTCCCAGTTATAGGGCTACGTCCTTGCCCTTTTCGGGAACCAAGTCTGGACCAGCTTGGCCCCTGTATGTCTTCAACATTAACATCAAAGTCCTAGCTCCTTCCCAGAGCTCAGGCTTGGACTATCCTGAGCCCCTGAACTTTATACAATCACAGCCCTTCTGTCCCTTAAGTTCTTCTATTCCATGTGTATTTCTCATTACTCCTTGCTGCAGTAAGAAGAGGCTTGTCGTTCATGATCGTTGTGTGGAAGTCAGCCCAGCCCAGATCAAAATCCAGACTCGCAAGCAGTTCGCTCTTTATCAGTTCACTCTTTAACACCTACTGCGGTTCTCGTTCCACTTGTTTTGCATGTGGGAAAATGTGCGTTCAACATACCCAGTTGATGTAGGTATGCTCAGTACAAATGAGCACAGACAGCATGTTTGGAAGGTTGTTAGTGGCTTGAAATATAGTCCTCCGCTTAAGAAGTGTTCTTCAGTTTCCAGTCCTCAGTTGTTTCCAGTTTGTCAAGAATTGCTTTGAATGTTGAAAATTCACCATACAGTTGATCTATGTCTAACTATAACCTGCTCACAAGATTAAGCCTTTCAACAACATTCTCCATATCTAAATAAGATATCTGTCCTGTAGTCTGTAGTGACAGTGGCTGAAGACAAAAGAGCCAGTTTTCCTCTGAAAAGTTGAACCATTTGTCCAGATATGCAATTTTACAATTTAGAAAAGCTTGAAATGCTTTCTTGGCTGTTGCAGCTTATGAGGGAGAAAGGTGTTTTATATTTGAATTTGTAAAGTAGCCATAGAATTCATCTTCCTTTCTTTCAGTCAGCTTATTTTATCTATCTATCTATCTATCTATCTATCTATCTATCTATCTTAAAATTTATATGCCGCCCACTCCTGCCTCAGGCATCTCGGGGCGACTCACAACATTCAAAAAACATTTTAAAACATTAAAATAAAGAATTTTAAAAAACCCAAAACAATATAAAACCCCGTCCGCCTCCCACCCTGTTGGGAATTTTATTAATGGTCAGAAAAACAAACCCCCCAAAACCAAAAGCAGCTTGAATTGTTAGTAGCAACAGCTTAGTAGTAATCAACACCTTGGAGATTGTTTCTAGGTTAAAATAAACTACTTTATTGAGAAGTACATTGTGATAGGAAAGGCCTATCCCTAGGTCTTACTAGCTAGCTGCCACCAGCATGGTGGCCGGTCATGTTGAAGGTCAGAGAGAGAAGTTAGGAATGGCGAAAGGTCAGGAAGAAGGAGGAAGTCCAGTAGGAGCTTCCTGGGCACATCCCACCTGGGAGGGGGCTTAGAAGCAGAGATCAGGAAAGGTTAAAGTGACATTCACACTAACTCACTATCTCTACTCCCAAATGCCCCTAGTGGTCATTAGGGTTTGTTGGTGCAAAAGGTGATGTCATCTGGAGCTGTTTTTCCAACACCCCTTCTCATCGCCTGTCGCACCGGCTCACGACTCCCATTCGCTCACGTAGCATCTGGAATCGATTCCTTGGTAGTGGCTTGGTCAGTCCATCTGCCACCATTTCTTCAGTTGGGCAATACTTCAAGTCAATTAGCCCTTCTTCCTGTGCCTCTCGAACATAGTGGTACTTTATGTCAATGTGCTTCGTTCGAGACTTGGACTTCTCCATTTGTGAGAGCTTAATGCAACTCTGGTTGTCCTCAAACATCGTGGTAGGCTTTGGCTCTTCAATTCCAAAGTCCAACAGCAGCTTGTGTATCCACACAGCTTCCCTGCATGCTTCACTAGCTGATATGTATTCTGCTTCTGTTGATGAGAGTGTAACAAGTGACTGCTTCCTGCTAGTCCAACTTATGGCTCCATCTCCATAGAGAAACAGGTGTCCACTGGTGGACTTGCGATCAGCTATGTCTTCAGCCCAATCTGCATCCATGTATCCCACCAGTCTAGGGTTGCTGCTTACTGGAATCTTCAATGCGTAGTGCGCGGTACCCTTCAGGTATCTCCCCAGTCTCTTGACTGCAGTCCAGTCATTCTTGGTTGGGGCACTTACTTTCCTGCTTAAGATTCCCACCGCTGTGGCAATATCTGGCCTTGTCACTGTGGCTATGTACAAAAGCTTGCCAATCGCTTTTCTGTACTGGTTGTTGCCTGCCAGAGGCTCATCATCTTCCCTTTGTTTCAGGAAATTGACATCCATTGGTGTACTGACCTCATTGGCATCTGTCAGTCCCAGACATTCCAAAAGATCCTTGATCTTTGCTTTCTGGTTGAGAAGATAACTTCCATCTTCTTCTTTTTCTATTTGAATGCCAAGGTAGTGTGAGATGCTTCCAAGTTCCTTCACCTCTACTTCCTTGTTTAGGTGCTCAACAATCTCGTGACTGTCTTGCTCCTGTTCACAACAGATGATCAGATCATCAACATAAGTCAGGATATAAGTCCACTTATTGTTTCTGAATCTTGAGTACAGGCAGGGGTCAGCTTTTCCTTGTGTGAACCCTTCCTTAAGCAGTAGCTGATTCAGTTTCTCATTCCATGCTCTAGCTGCTTGCTTCAAGCCATAAATGCTCTTCTGGAGTTTGCATACAAGCTTCTCCCTTCCAGGTTGCTCGAAGCCTGGTGGCTGCTGCATATAGATGTCTTCCTCAAGTTCTCCATTCAGGAATGCAGTTTTGACATCTAAATGGTTAACATGCATCTTTCTGGAAGCTGCTATGCTAAGTAGTGTTCTGATGGAAGTGTGCTTGACAACTGGTGCAAATGTTTCATCATAGTCTTCTCCATATATTTGGGAGTATCCCTTGGCTACTAGTCTGGCTTTGTAGCGCTGTACATCCCCTTCTGCATCTTGCTTGATTTTGAAGACCCATTTGCAACCTACAGGTTTTCTTCCAGCAGGTAGTTCCATAAGTGTCCAGGTTTTGTTCTTGTGTAGAGATTCAATCTCTTCCTTTGCTGCTTTCCTCCATTTTTCAGCTTCATGGGTTGGCATCCTGTCAACATCCTTCCATGTGCTGGGTTCTTGCAGCTCTGCACTTGTGGTGAGGTAGGAGTATTTCAAGGGTGGAACTCCTTTGTTGGACCTCTGTGAGCGCCTGGGTTCTGGCTCAGCTTCTGTGACCCCTTCTGAATCTGCAGCTTCTGTAACCCCTTCTGAATCTGCAGCTGGTTCTGGTTCACAGCTTGGCATTTGGTAGCTGAAGGCCTGCTCACTTGGTTCCTCTTGCATCTGGATCCTTGGCTCCAGGTCTGGTAATTCACCTTTGGTTGGTCTGTGTCTTTCATCAAAGTACACAACATTGCAAATTTCAATATTACCAGTTTCAACATCAAGAATTCTGTATCCTTTGCCTCCTAAAACATATCCACATAAAACTCCTTTCTTGCTTCTGCAATTCAACTTGTTTCTCTTTGCCTTTGGTATATATGCATACACATCACAACCAAAAACTCTGATGTGATTTAGGCTAGGCTTGTGTCCAAACCACAGTTCAAATGGAGTTTTCTCTATGGCTTTAGTTGGCAATCTGTTCTGCAGATAGCTGGCAGTCATCACTGCTTCTCCCCAGAACTTGCTTGGCAAACTTGCATCTTTCAACATACATCTTGCCATCTCCATTAGGGTTCTATTTTTCCTTTCTGCAACACCATTCTGCTCAGGAGAGTATGGGGCTGTAGTCTCATGCTCAATTCCCTGTTCTCTCAGAAAGGATTTCATTTCGTTTGAGGTGTATTCGCCTCCATTGTCTGACCTTAGTCTCTGAGGCTTTCTCCCAAACTTGTTGCTGACCAATGCAACATACTCTTTAAACTTTTCAAACACTTGACTTTTCTCTCTCAAAGTGTAAACATAGGCAAATCTTGAGAAATCATCAATAAAAGTAACTATGTACAGGTTTCCTCCAATGCTCCTTTGCAGAGGACCTGATACATCACTGTGAATCAACTCTAGAGGGCGCTGAGACTTTCTCTCCTCTAGCTTGTGGAAAGCTGGCTTAACACTTTTTGCAGAAATGCAACATCCACATTTGTCTAAGTTCTCAGTACACAGTTTCAGTTTAAAGTCTTTAATTAAATTCCTCTTCTCAAGTTGGCGAATTGAATTAACATCTCTATGTCCCATTCTGCGATGCCAAGTTTTATCACAGTCTCTGTGGGTGCACTTGAGATTGCTTGCTAAATTTGCATTTTCACTGACAGTATGGACTTCAAAGAGCTCACTATCTCCGAGAGATGCATACAGGATTGAGTCACCATCTCTTGTTACAAGGCAATGATCATCCATGAATTCAAACTTGCAGCCATTTTTCACTCCATATTTCACAGAAATTAAATTGTTTTTCAACGAGGGCACATACAGAGCCTTATGTATGATTACTTGTTCAATTTCACCATCTGGGAGCTTACAAAAGATTTTTGCTTGACCACGCCCTTCTGAAAAGACCTTTCTCCCATCTGCTAGAGAAATAGGTACTTTGTGATCCAATTCAATTTCTGAAAACATTTCTATATCCTTGAGGAGATTTTCAGTTGCTCCAGAATCAATATAGATCACATCATCTTTTACTTTTGACATGGCGTTAAAACCTTTAATTTTCTCTTTCTCCTTCTGTTTAGAGCTAGCAGTTTTCTCCAGGCTCTCTGTCTGGCTCTTAATGGGTGCTTTAGATTTCCCCATTGTCTTGGCACTTGGGCAATTAACACGTAGGTGTGTTTCACTACCACAGGAAAAACATCCTTTCTTTACTCCTTTCTTTGAGCTAAAGGCTGTAACTTGATCTGTAGAGGTTTGCTTTGCCCTTTTGATAAAGCATTCATGCAACTTGCTAGATAGATAGTCCAATTCCACAACTTTATCTGAAATATCTATAGCAGTTTTCAAATATTCATAAGAAGCTGGTAAAGAGTTCAAGACAAAAGCCACAATCCCAGTGTCTCCAATATCTATTCCCAAAACCTTCAGTCTTCTTGCTAGGCATTGTATTTCACTTATATGCTCAGTAGGATTTTCAGTTTCTCTGAGTTTCATATTGCACAGTCTCTGTATTATAGAGATGGCTTCGCTGGGGCTCTTTCTGTTATAAAGAGTTTCCAGCCTTTTCCAGATTTCACTGGCTAAAGTAACATTTTCAAAATGTATAAACAGCTTAGGACTTACATTGATTCCTAGAATCCCAAGAGCTTTTTCATTTTGTCTGTCCCAATGCTTTTGTTCAGCTCCTGCAGCCGTTGGTCTTTCTGTTGTTAGCACCTCATAAAGACCTTGACTCTTCAAGCAAGATTGCATGAGGAAACTCCACTCTTTGAAATTCGCTCCTTCCAGCTTTGGAATGTTGAAGTTCCCTTGAGTTTTCTCCATGCTGCTTGTCTTGTTCCAAAACAAAAACCAGGTACAAAAATAAGCTGTGCTTTTCTCCAACGAGATTCAATTCGGATTCCAAAAAATCTGTTAGGATCTTCAGGAGGATTCTGGGCCCATAACCCTATGTTGGGAATTTTTATTAATGGTTAGAAAAACAAAAACCCAAAAGCAGCTTGAATTGTTAGTAGCAACAGCTTAGTAGTAATCAACACCTTGGAGATTGTTTCTAGGTTAAAATAAACTACTTTATTGAGAAGTACATTGTGATAGGAAAGGCCTATCCCTAGGTCTTACTAGCTAGCTGCCACCAGCATGGTGGCCAGACATGTTGAATGTCAGAGAGAGAATTTTGGAATGGCGAAAGGTTAGGAAGAAGGAGGAAGTCCAGTGGAGCTTCCTGGGCACATCCCACCTGGGAGGGGGGCTTAAAAGCAGAGTTCAGGAGAGGTTAACGTGACACTCACACTAACTCACTATCTCTACTCCCAAATGCCCCTAGTGGTCATTAGGGTTTGTTGGTGCAAAAGGTGATGTCATTTGGAGCTGTTTTTCCAACACACCCTACCCTAATCCAACCCACCCATCCACCCGATCTCCCTTGGGAAAGGCCTGGCAGAACAGCCAGGTCTTACATTGTCTACGGAAAGAGGGGAGGCCGGCAGCCAAGTGGATCTCTGACAGGAGGGAGTTCCACAGCTGCGGCGCAGCCATGGAGAACGCCCTCCTCATAATGGACACCCGGGAAACCCAGGGGACCTCAAGGAGGGCACCCCCAGCCGACTTCAGGGGCTTCAGGACCTGGAGGGTGATGCGGTCCTGCAGATAGGCGGGGTCCAAGCCGTTTAGGGCTTTAAAGGTCAACACCATCACCTTGAATTGGGTCCAGTGCAGAGAGCGAAGCCCCAGTGTAATATGCTCGTGTCGGCCCGTCCCTGTCAAGAGACGGGCTGCCGCATTCTGCACCAGCTGCAGCTTCCGAACCAGCACCGAGGGTAGGCCCGCGTAGAGCGCATTGCAGTAATCCAGTCTCGAGGTAATAAAAGCATGGATGACTGTGGCCAGATCCGAGTCCAAGACATACGGCCTAAGCCAACGCACCAGATGTAACTGGAAAAATGCTCCCTTCGCCACAGCTGCCACCTGGGCATCCAGGCAGAACTGTGGGTCCAGGAGCACCCCCAGACTCCAGACCTGAGAAATCAGGGGAGGGCGGACCAGGGGAGGGTGGGGACCACCACTCCCTCGGCCCTCCCCACAACCATCACCTCCATCTTGTCAGAATTTAGCCTCAGGCAGCTTGTCCTCATCCAGTCCCCCACAGTGGACAAACACCGAGTAAGTACTGAGACTGCCGGGCCTGAATCGGAGGAAAATGAGAGTTATAGCTGAGTGTCATCAGCATATTGATGACATCTCACTCCATGCTCCCTAACAACCTCTCCCAGAGGTTGCATGTACACACTGCACAAGAGTGGGGAAAGGATGGAACCCTACAGTACTCCACACATGAGGGCCCAGGGGGGTGGGTAGATTAAAACTCCCCCAGCACCACATGCTGGGTTTTCCCAGCCAGGAAAGAGCGGAACCATTCAAGAACTGTCCCACCAATCCCTGCCCGGTCCCGCAGTCAAGTCACCAACAACTCATGATCATTGGTATGAAAGGCAGCTGAGAGATCTAACAGGATCAACAGGGTCGAACGACCCCGGTCCAACTCATGGGAGAGGTTGTCGGCCAAGGCCACAAGCGCAGTCTCCGTGCCATAACCTGGACGAAAGCCCGACTGCGAAGGATCGAGAAAATTAACCTGGTCCAAATGCCCCTGAAGCTGCTGAGCCACCACCCATTCAATAACCTTCCTTAAAAAGGGGAGGCTAGAGACTGGCCGATAACTAGCAGGGGCGTCAACGTCCAAAGATGGTTTCTTGAGCAGGGGGCCCCACCACCACCTCCTTGAGACAGCCTGGCACCCTGCCTCCCCAAGGAGGCGTTGATTATCCCCGCCAGCAGCGGCCCCAGTGTCTCCTGGCTAGCCTTAACCAGCCAGGATGGGCATGGATCTAGTTCACAATAGGTGGCTCGAACAGTTCCAAGAGTATCCCCCGCATCTGAGGGTGACACTGCCCAAAACTCATCCCATAAAACAGGACAAAAAGGGGCTTCTACTGCCTCTGACCTGTTCCCTGCTAAAAAAGTTGCATCAAAACTGTGGTGAATTTGAGCGATTTTATCAGCAAAAAAGTCTGCAAACAAATCACAGCGAGCATTTGATGGTTCTACATCCAGGTGGAGGGAGGCTGGACTGACCAGCCCCCTCACCACCCGGAACAACTCAACCAGGCAGGACTTAGCGGATGCAGTGAGGGCAGCAAAGAAAACCTTCTTTGCTGTCCGCACCGCTATGGTATTGGTACGTAACCAGACTCTATGCCACAATCGGTCAACTTCAGCATGTGAATGATGCTACCGTCGCTCTAACTGCCACCCTTCCTGCTTCATCCGCCGCAGCTCCCCGGTATACCACGGGGAGCTGCATTGTTGGCAATTTGGGAGCAGATGCCTGGGAGCCAAACAGTCAATGGCCTCCGTTACCACAATATTCCACCTGGAGACAAGGTTATCGAGTGAGCAGCCATTGAGGTCAGAGGAAACATCCCCTAGGGCTATCTGGAACCTTCCAGGTTCCATAAGACTTTGGGGGCAAACCAACCTAGCTGGTTCCACACCCTCCCGGGGGACGACATATGCCAGGATATCTGTCTGGAGGAGATGATGATCCGTCCACAACAAGGGCACTGTTGACACCTCCCCCGCCAACGGATCCCCCACCTCAAGGTCTGTGCAAAATATCATGTCCGGGGTATGGGGCCCACTACTCTCTGAGACAGGCCCATGGTTGCCATGGCGGCCATGAACTCATGCTCCACTCCTCCAAGACTGGTGTCAGCATGAATATTGCAGTCACCCAGAACTATTGTCCTGGGGGACCGCAAAATCACCTCCAGCACCAGCTTGGTCAGGTCATGCAGGGAGGGTGCTGTACAGGTGGGTGCACGGTATATATCAGTAGTATACCCACTCTGTCTCTGGCCAAATCCAACTCCAGATGGACACCCTCTATACCCATGATAGATCACACAGGAAAACTCATCACAGACCAGGCATCCTTAAAAATAATGGCTACACCGCCCCCCCCCTTCCCTCCAGCCACGGCTGATGCTGCACAGAGTACCCAGCTGGAACAGGATCAGCCAATATAGGTCCTGATTTATTGTCCAGCCAGGTCTCCGTGACACATGCGAGGTCAGCCGCCTGGTCCAGGATCAACTCCTGGACCGCAGTTGACTTGTTAGCCACCGACCTCACATTTATCAGCATCAGACCAAGGCCAGGGCCCTCTGATCCCCGATCACCTCACCACCTGCCTGGGGGCCAGTGAGTGGGACAGAAACACACCATCTATCCCGTCTCACAGGTCGAATTCGCCTCCCAGAAGAACCATAATACCCCTGGCCCAGAACGACCCCTATGGCTGCAGACTCCCCCGAGCCGCTCCACCGACCCCCCTGAAGGCTGCCCCTCCAGCCCCAAAAGGAGATCCCCACCCCCAAAACACCCCCTATCTTCCTCTGCCATCGGAGGATCCCACCCTCTCAAAGGGCAGCACCTCTCCCTCACACTGTGGGGGTCAGCCCTTCCCTCCCTAACCCAGTCCCCTTGTCCCCCCCCATACAAAAAACACCTCATCCCCCAATCCCTTTTAAAACAATGCAATAAGCTGCCCCTCTGACCTCCCTGCCCCCGCTAAGGGCCACACCTAAGGGTCCTTTGGAGAGGAGTTGACGTTGTACAAAACGGCCCTGGCTGCCATTGCTACATCCACACGAACGACCCCCACAAACGACCAGCACCCTTTGAGTGTCGCCCTTCGGGCTGGTACCCAAAGGCTGGCACTCTCAGGGGCCAGCCCTCAAATAGCTACCTGTAGAGGCAGGAGGGGCCAGGTGTTAGTGATCCTGCAGGGATGCAGGCCCTCGTAACCCTCAGGGGCAGAGACAGTAGAGATTTCATTGTGCAATATATTTCAGTGGCAGTTGTGTCATTTCTTTCTAGTTTTTTAACTGTCTTCTCAAAAATAACCAGAATGTTGTTGCAGAAAAGGAGGTACACTTCCACCATGTCCCGTGTGTCATCATCTTGCACTCTATCTGCATTTTCAGGCAGTTTCAACACTTTCTTGATGTGGTTTGAACAACCACCTTCAATGCTGATGAAGTAAGACTCGATGGCAGTCCAGTTCTGCAACATTCTAGTAATGGCAGGGTTTAAAGACAACCACCTGGTGGTGACATGATGCAGAATTTCTCACCAATCTACATCCAGAAAATCAAAGAATTTCTTTAAAGTTTATCTTCTCTTTGCAGATGTTGAAAAAAACCTATATACTTTTAGAACTACATTTTCAATGTCCACTGAGAGTTCATCTGTAGCATGCCGGACAGCATTATGCAAAATATGTCCATGGCAATTTCCTTGCAGAATATGAGGATTTTGTTTATGCAGATCAGTGTAAACAGAATGATGGACCTCATAGTTGACGTTTGCGTTGTCTGCACTGAAAGCTGATACTGAGTCCAAAGACAATCCCAAAGTCTCCAGTGAGCTTGTGAGGCACTTTACAATCCCATCAACTGATTCAAAAGGATTTCCCACAAAATCTAGCATTCTGTTCAATAAACCTTCCTGAGGAGTAAAGAACTGGATTGCAGTAGGAAACATTTTTCGATTTCGTTTGTTTGAAGCATCCGTTTGTACAGAATGGAAGAGACTTCCCACTGCCTGATAAGGTTTGTAAAACATTGCTTACGGCTTTTGGAGCAAGCACATCTTTCACGAGAGTTTCAGCTTTTGTCCTCCCACAGGCAAGTTTCCTTCCAGTGCTTGAATCATTAAATATCTTCAGATTCAATTTGACACCACAGTCCATGCTGTTATAACTCAGGTTGTGTTTCACAGTGTGGTACACAAAGGCTCTCTGCAGTAGTAACCTGAAAAAAGGAAAATGTAATTCAATTAAGTATTTAAAATGTGTATTTCCGTATCGACTTTAACAAGAGATATGAAGAACGTATTTTAATCAAAATTGAATAGGCCTACAATGCAGTAACAAAAAGTTATATATATACACTATGCATTTCATTGGTACAACAGAGAGATAATAAATATAGATACTGTACCTTATTGGCTTCGGATGAACCTTCAGTAATTAGAAACTTGGATATAGCTTGACTTTGAGCCCTTGTTCCAATGTTGCAAATATGACTTTCTCCAGCTGCATGCTATTTCAAATCACACACTCCACCATGTGAAATTAAAAAGTCTCGGTTACACACACTGCAACGAGCTTTAGGAGCATTATCATGCACTTTTTTTTAACCAAGAGAACTCCTTTTCCCATTCTTCACGGTATTTTTGCATTTGCCTTCCTTTTTTTTTTGCTGGGGCAGAGGAAGATGCCAGCTTTTCAGCTCCTGGGCTGGCTCAGCCACGCTCCAGCACAACTGTGGCCACTCAAACCCAATCCAGGTCCAGACCCCCTTATAGCACCTGCAGCTCTGTCAGCACTCTCGAGGTGCTGGCGCTAACTGCTTTTTTAAAGGGCTAGCAGCACTCAGGCTCTATGCCCTGTTTCACACTTCAAGGCAGAAAACTAACGATTAGGTTACCATGACAACAGTAATGCGCTATCAGTGCCTGACTGCGTTTACAGCAGCAGAACATACAAAGCTGAGGTGGGTTCTCCATTCTTCAGAGCATGCTAGTTTTGTTGCTACTCTTATGGATATTCTAATATTTTAAAAATGTTGATTTTAATAACTAGTTAAGGCATCTTCACCCTCATAAAAACTTCAACATACAAGGAAACTGATTTGTAAAGAATTTCTGTGTATTCTCTTCTTCTCCTTCACAATAAACAAACCTACCGCTCCGTTTTCCTATCTTTCAAATTCTTACTTTTATTCTATTGTTTACTAACATCATACAAACTTCCACTTTCCAAATAATCACACATTGCAATATAATTCCTCCATTTTCAATTCTAAAGTTTTTATTTTCTCTCGCACGTTTTAACAAATTAACTGAATTATATGAAGGATTGATTGGTGTGTATACGAAATTGGAAGGAGTACTCATGTTATTTTAAATTTCAGTTTACTTGTTAAGTTTCAAATTTGAAATGAAGAATGTATAACAATTTTTTCAATTCCTCCTGCTGGCATGATGTAATGCCGAGCAATGTAACCATTATGCCAAATGCAACATAAGAAAATGTATGCAATGTATTGTATGTGGGTAAGGAACAAGTAGATGGAGAAACAAATATTTTGGAAAATAAAAGTATGTTGTGAAAAGGTACCCCGGAATCTCTGCTGCCTCAGTGTCACCCGGAAACGTGCTGGCAAGCTGCTGGTGCCTGGCGCCCTGCATGGATCTATTCTCTGTGTTCAGACTGGGGAGAATGACGTGTGTGTGTGAGAGAGAATGTGTGTGTAACAGTGTATGTGTACATGTCAGTGAGTTTGCATATGAGAGGGCAAAAATCCTGTGTGTGTGTGTGTGTGTGTGTGTGTGAGAGAGGGGGGAGGGGAATGTATGTGCATATATGACTGTGTGTGTGTGTGTGTGAGAGAGAGAGAGAGAGGGGGGGAGGGGAGTGTATGTGCATATATGACTCTGTGTGTGTGTGTGTGTGTGTGTGTGTGTGTGTGTGTGTGTGTGAGAGAGAGAGAGAAAAAGTAAGAAAGTGCAAATCTTGTGGGGGAAGAGTGCATGTGTGCGTAGATGTGTATTTGTGTTCGGACTGGACAGAAGGATCTGTGTGCCAGACAGAATGCCTATTTGCAAGATCGCCTCACTCCCTGGGTTCTGGACCGGCCCCTGCGGTTATCTGGGGGCACCCTATTGGAGGTCCCCCAGGTTTCCCAGGGGGCCATGCAGGACAGAGCGTTCTCGGTGGCTGCGCCAAGCCTTTGGAACTCCCTCCCGGTGGGGGCCCATCTGGCCCCAGACCTCCCAGTTTTCCGTAGGAACTGTAAGACCTGGCTGTTCCGTCAGGCGTTTGGCAAGGGAGAAGGGTGAGGGTGTGTGTGTGTGTGTGTGTTTTGGGTTTTGTTCTCCCCATCTTATTGTTGTATATGTTATTTAATGCTTTTATATATCTTATTGTATTTTTATCGATTTGATTTTGTAGCCGCCCTGGGCTGCCTGGCAGGAAGGGCGGGGTATGTATAAATAAATAAATAAATAAATAAAATGTATGTGTGCATGTGAGAGTTCAAAAATCCTCTGTGTGTGTGTGACAGAGGCCTTTTTAAAATGGACTTCCCCCAACAGCGGTCCGTGGTCGTTCCGGTGCAGGGGATGTGCAGATGGGGGTGGTCTGTCCATCCCCGTCTATCTATGGCTGGCCTCCACCCATCCCCACTCATGCTTGTGCAAGGAGAAACCTGCGTTTTTGCTGGTTTCTCGGTGTGGGGGTGGTGGGTGGAGGTGCATGTTTCGCACTCACCCACCCACCCGCTGCTGGTTTCAAATGGGACACATCTGCCCATGTCGACTGCGTGGGCAAGAGCAGGTGCATCTTGTTTAAAAACGGTTGGGGTGGAGGAATGTATATGCGTGTAAGAGAGTGTGTGTGTGTGTGCATGTGAAAGAGGTGGTATGTAGAGAGGGAAGCAAAGTGGTTTGAATTATATCTTTTATTGGACCAACTGCTGTTGGTGAATATAAGCATGCTTTTGGGCCACACAGGGCGCTTCCCCAGACATGTAGCATAGCCAGTCAAAAATATAAACTGAGCAAATACAGGGCAGTATATAGAGAGGCAGGAAAGGGGTGGGATTAGATAAGACAAAGTGACTAGTGGTGGAGTTATTTGAAAGGGAGAAGAGTGCCAGATATAAAAAACTCCAAAGGTATAAAAACAGGGCTGTTAAGGATGTGTAGAAGACACGTATAGGTGTGGGATAAAAGGGAAACAGCTACGGTAAAGTGAAATTTTATTGCTGGAAGCCGCCCCGGACTGTTCGCAGGAGAGGCGGGGTACAAATTTATAAAATAAAATAAAATAAATAAATAAATTGCATAAAAACTGATCTGGGAACATAGAATCTACATTTGATAAGGTCTAAGGCCCTTTTTGAATGGATTGGGGGGTTGGAGGGGATTGGTGTGTGGCGGGTGGAGCGCCACTGCGGGGGCAATAGGTGGGGGGAGGGTGCAGACAGGCTTACACCCATCTCCACTCACCTCCACCCATCTGCATGCATGGACCAACCTGCCTTCTCACTGGTTGCTCCATGCATGGGTCATGGGTGGAGCTGGGTGGGTCATGGGAGCGTGTGTGCACGCACACATGTACACCCACCATGTTGGTCACACAGTTGACACGCACGCATGCACGTGCAGTGGATCTGGGTGTGCATGCGTGGGCTCGTCTTGTGTAAAAACGGCCTAAGAGTAGCAGAGCAGGTGTATGAGGAGGCAGGGAAAAGGGGTCTTAGATAAGATAAGGTGGCTGGTGGGGTGTAAATAGTGCCAGACATTAAAATCAGAGCTATAAAGGCAAAGCTGCTAAGGGAGAGGGATATGGGAGGGGGCAAGGGGGATCAGCTAGGCGAAATGAAATCACATAAGAAAGGAACTGGGAACAAGTGACACAAGGTAGAATCTGCATATGATGGGCTGTGAGAGTCTGAGAGAGAAACAGAGGTAGGAAAAAATCTACCAGTAAAATATACAGCAGTATAAATACAAAGAAACTTGGTAACAAAAGTTAAAAATGCAGAAGAGTGCCAATTACAAATTTATGTAGTGGCTGGAGAAATTTAGGTTCATGTTAAGTCCATTATTTTTAGTGTCAGAGTTATGAATTTTAGGCCCTTTTTTAAACAGGCTGCAGTGGCCGGGGGGATTGGTGTGTGCGCTCTTGGGGGGGTGGCACGTGGGTGTGTGCGTACATGGACGCACACCCATCTCCACCCACCTCCACACACAGACCAGCTACCATTTTGGCCAATTGCTCTATGCGTGGGCGATGGGTGGAGATGGATGGGTCACGGAGCATGTACACCCACCCATCCACCACGGAATTCACATGGGAGGCACCCACACATGCCCATGTAGCCAATCTGCATGGGCACGCATGGGTGCTTCTCATGTAAAAAGGGCCTTCGTTCAGTCAGGCCCGTCTCTTGAGAGTGTTCTGCAGGTTTCCTTTGAGGATTAGAATGGACAGGTCAGAGATGGAGTGATCTTGTTGGGAGAAATGACTTCCCACTGTGGGGTCACTGGTTTTGTTCAAAATTGTGTCTATGCAAATTCATACGTAGGTGTAATGGCTGTTGAGTTTCCCCAACATAATTTCCATGGTGGCATTTCATGTACTGAATGAAATAAACTACGCTTTGGGATTTGCAGGTGTAGTTGCTTTGTATTTGGAATCGTTTTCTGTGTGGGGTGTTGATAGTGGTGGTGGAAAGGAGTTGGCAGGTTTTGCATCAGCTGTTTTGGCATGGTCTTGTTCCTGCTGATGTTGGGGTGTCCTGGGTGCTGGGTAGTTTGCTCCGGATGATTGGTTGTGAGAGGTTTGGGGGTCAGAAGAGGTGGTTCAGGGAAGATTTTTCGTAGGGCTTTGTCCCTATCAAGTATGGGTTGTAGCTGTTGGATGATGCCACGTAGAGTTTCCAGTGTGGGATGGTAGGTGACGACAAAGGGTGTGCAGCTGGAGGGTTCTTTCTTCCTGTGCCAGTCTTGTGGGGGTGAGGGGTGGAGGGAGAGTGCATGTGTGCTTGTATGTCTGCGTGTCTGTGAGAAAGAACGCAAATCCTGTGGTGTGAGTGAGTATGCCCAGGCTGGATGCGCTGTGTGTGACAGTGTGTGACAGCTTCACTCCAGTCTGTGCATTCCTTTCTTGGTGTCTGTCTGACCTGGCAGACAGGCAAAAGAATGGAGACAGCTAAAAGAGGGGAGGGGGATGGATGCAGGATGGGGTGAAGGAAGTGGGGAGGAGGAATAAGGATCCTAATGAGGGTATGGTGAGAAGACAGATGGAAGGGGGGGGGGAGGGATCCTAAAGGGGGCAGCATCGGGTGAAGGCAGAGGGGAGGAGGAACAGGGGTCGTAACGGGCGTATGAGGAGAAGGCAGAGGGAAGGGGGGCAAGATCTCAATGGGCAACATGGGCTGAAGGTAGAGGAAGGAGGAGATCCCTGCTGTCCCCCTCCCCCCCATGTGACTTCCAACTCTGTGTGTGTGTGTGTGGGGGGGGCGGATTATCCCAAACAGCTGGCCTAGTACAGAGGTTCCCTACTCCTTCTCCCCTCAGGGCCGCCGATTGGAATAATGTCCACCACCACCACCACCACCACCCCACAGGCCAAGTTCCGCAGCCTTCCATCTCCTCCTTGCACTGCATTGGATTAGAAAATAGAGAGGTTTAACAATAGGGGTAGTAGTACCAGGAACAGCCACGATCTTGCCCAGAATATGTTTCTTGGCTGGTGGTAGGAGAATTTCTCTTTAAATACATCACTGCTTCTCCTCAACAACCACTGCTGGTGACACAAGAGATCTGTACCTAGGGAAAGGCAATCTGTCTGGGCAAGCCAACTAGCATTGGGCTTGGCTTTAATTAAGTTAAGGAACAACACAGGGTGTAATCCTCCTCCCATTGAAACCGATGGTGAAACTCCCGCTGCACCCAATTATACAGAGAATAGCATAGATTATGAAGAGACCGCTTTCTGACGTTCGTTAATACACACCCTTCAGAGCTGTGGGCAAGTCCATCTCGTGAGAAGGGCAGAAGTGCGGACGTCTGCCTGCAAACATGTGCGATTGGCAGGGTAGTGAAAAGATACTCTGCTGGATGCACATGTTTCCTGGCAAAGAGCTGCACTTGCGCCCTTCTCATCAGACAGAAGCTGCACATTGTTTGAGTCCTGAACTTCCCCGTGGTGCTGAATGATGCGTATTAGCAAATGTTAGAAAGCACCCAGAGATTACAAATCACAAAACATGGATTAGGAAAATGTAACTGAGAACTAGGAACCAACTTCAGCTTCTTCCCAGTTTATCCCATAGGAAACGTGCAACTCTCCCCCTGCCTAAAGGAAAGTGGGTACGAAGAAAGGGAGAGAAACGGGATTGCTGAAAAAGGGGTCTATGCAAGCCCCAAACCCCACTTCTGAGTAGGGCATCTGGGAGTCTGGTAGATAGGCGCAGTTAGTGGGGGCCACGAGCCTTCATCCCCAGAGCACCCAGAGAACCCAAAGCCTGGGCTAGAGACTGAGAGAGGTACGTCTCTTGATCCACCCCTGGAAGCTGATCTCGACTCATCTGCTTGACACTGGATGCATTCAGCTGTCTCACCCCCCCCCCCCCCCCAATGCTCGCCCCGGGCAGACACTGAGTGATTGCTGCATTTCCTACCAAAGTAGCTCATTTAAACGGCTTAATTGGCCCTTGATCTGCTGCCCCAAATGAGCTGAGCCATTAGCAAGTGAGTAGCTCAGTGCCCTTGCTGGTGCTGTTCAGCCTGGGAGAGGATAGAGAAATCAAGGCAGAGAAACTGCCTTGAAACACCCTCGAACCGCAAAGATTTAATCTTTCCGCAGATCGTCAGCTCTGGGCTTGTTTCTCTTTTTTTAATTTTAATTTTTATTTACTTAAATTTATATCCCGCCCCTCCTGCCCTCAGGGCAGCCCGGGGCAGCGAACAACATTCAATAAAAACAATATAAAATTTTTTAAACAATTTAAAAATACAGTATGTGGGGAAACCCAACCACCACCACCCCCCTACCCCTCGCCAAAAGCCTGACGGAACAGCCAGGTCTTACATACACGCCGAAACAGCAGGAGAGTGGGAGCCAACCAAGCCTCCTCCGGGAGCGAATTCCACAGCGCACGGGCGGCCACCGAAAAAGATCTAACATCGGTGGCCACCCGTCTCGCCCGGGGAACCTCCAAAAAGGCTCCCACGGACAATCTCAAGGGTCGCACGGGCACATGGGGAGTGAGGCAGTCCCGCAGATAAGCAGGCCGTGAAGGGCTTTAAAGGTTAAAACCAGCACCTTGAACCTGGCCCGGTCCTTCATAGGCAGCCAGTGCAGAGCCCGGAGCACTGGTGTCATGCGCTCCCTGCGACCCGCCCCCATAAGGAGACGGGCCGCAGCATTCTGCACCAGCTGCAGCCTCCAGACCAACTTCTCGGGCAGCCCCATGTAGAGCGCGTTACAGTAATCCAGCCTTGAGGTGATGAAGCCAAGCCCAGCATGTCGGAGTCCCTGGGGCATTTTTTCCATCTCAAGGAAGCTGGGGGTTCCTGACCTTGACTCCCTCCGCCCCACTCGATGCAGAAGCCCAAGGACTCTGGGTCTGGCAGAAGCTGCTTTCAGAATCCAAGCTGTTCCAGGGCCTGGTGGTTTGAGTGGAGCTGGGCGGAGCCAGGGTCAGGCAGCCCCAGCCCAAGGAGATCCCCATAGCCTCAGGACACCACAGCTGAAGTCTCCCCCCCCTCCCTGAATCCAGCAGCTGCAAACCCAGCTCACCCTGGCTAACCTGCCACTGGGCTGCCCTGTGCCTAGGAGAACCAAGCGCCCAGTGGCCCCAGGTGGCCCTGCCCAGCTTACCCTGGGTCAAGCTGATTTCAGCTCCATGCTGCTCTCCCCCTCCAAGCTGCTTCCGCATCCATGCAGCTGGAGCATGTTTAAAGGTGCTTTTCTGCACCAGGGCACCCTTGGCCAGGATGCACTGGGACACGGAAGCGACGAGGGTTGTTTAAAGCTTCCCCAGCTGCTGGGATGGGCCTCAGTGCAAGCACTCACCTGCCCCAGCTACCTACCCCCGCCAGCCAAACTACCCACCTGCCCCAACTGTCTATCCCCTGCCAGCCAAACTGCTCACCTGCCCCAGCTACCTACCTATTCCCCTGCCGGACAAACTACCCACCTGCCACAGCTACCTACCCCCTGTTGGCCAATTGCATGAACGACAACTTCTCAGACCACACAAACAACTCAAAGCGCATGTGTGACATAAGGATTTCTCCATAGAAAATAATGAGATATTCTGGGGAATAAAACGTTTGCTAGAAAACACACACTTTTTGTAAGAACCACCAGCGGTTAGTAAGTCTTTAATTTTTCAACACATTAAACCTAACATACACTGTACAATAAATGAGAAATGCCCTACAACAAATCTGGTCGCAAACTCAGAAGCAAAGTGCCCCAAAACTCCTTAAAGATTGGCAGGGATTCAATAGGAACTGCTTTTTGCCTTAACTATAGAGCCACAACCACGGCTCTATAATTTGTCTGTGAACTTATGATAAGGCGCAGAGGAGAGTTAATAGATGTACATAACACAGCAAATGGTATGGACAAGACCAGCAGGTACTCCTATTTGCATTTTCTCACAACACATGGGTAAGAGGACATTTAGTGCAGTTTAAAAGGAAATTTTAATAAAGGCAAGGTTTAATTAGCTGCTGCAAAATGGACAATTGAAGTAAATAGTTTAGTGACATTGGCTGCAATCCCATGCTCTGTGGATCCCCATGTGCAAGCTGTGTGTGCACAAATGCACACGGCACAATGTGTTGGCAATCTGGATGCGTGCATGCACATGGCTCTGCAGGGGATCCACAGAGCATGGGATTAGGGGCACCGTTATTTATATAGCACCAGCAATGGGCGAAGGGGGGAGTGGTTTATGCCTGAGCCTCCCAGTGAGAGGGAGGATACAAGCATGGGGGGTGGGAAATAGGCTGGGGGGTTGTGTTGTGGGAGGATGGGGGAGGGAGGAGGTGCTCTGGCCCTGCTGTGAGAGGGGTGGGTATGGGCACAACGGAAGAGTATTGAAGGAAATGGCCATGGCCCCCCAGTGAGTGGGGGGAGCATGGGCATGGGGGGTGGAGGATTGTGCCATAATCCCCTTGTGAGAGGGGCAGGGTATGGGCACAAGGAGCCTGGGGTATGGACTGGGTAGGGAGGGGGGAAGTTGGGTATCATGGAGATGGGATGAACAGGGGTGGGGTGGGGAGTGCCATGGCCCCCAGTGAGTGGGGGGATCAGGCACAGGGGAAGAGGGTGGAATATGGGGTATTGGTTGGGGAGGGAGAAAGCCAGGGTTTCCCTGCCTACCTGCCTCTGCGGGTGCTGGGCTCGAGACCCCCTTCCTGGCCACTGCCTCCTTATGGCCCTCTTGAGTGTCATCTTTGGAGAGGGGGGAATTGTTAATCAGGAGCCAGGGAGGGGAGTCGTTCTTAGGGGGGAGGGGCAGCTATTAGGGTCATGTTGCACATGGGGAGGTATGGAGATGTGCGTGTTTGTCGGGGAGGTTAGGCTATGGGAGCTTTCGGGAGAGAAATCTGGTTTCGGTTGCCGTGTCCCATTCTCCCACTGTCTCGGGATATTGATTTTATTATTTATGATCAACATTTAATATCCCGCCCCCTCCTGCCAACTGGCAGCTTGGGGCAGCATACAAATATCATAAAACACAAATATAAAAAATACAATAAAAATACAATATAAAATCTAAATAATAAAGGAACACTACAACTGATGGAGCTGAAAATCCCCCCAACCCAGCCCCCCCAACCACTACCCATTTCCCCCACTAAAAGCCTGGCAGAACAGCCAGGTCTTACACTGTAGTCAGAAGGAGGGAAGATCCGGGGACAGACGCACCACCACCAGAAGGGAGTTCCACAGTCTCAGGGTGGCCACTGAGAACACCCTCCCCAAAGTCGCCACCCGACAAACTCGGGGGACCTCGAAAAGGGTGCCCCCAGCTGATCTCAGGGGCCGATCCAGAAACCAGGGGGTGAGGCGGTCCTGCAGGTAAGTAGGGCCCAGACCTTGTAGGGCTTCATAGATTAAAAAAAATATATCTTGAATCTGGCCCGGAAGACTATAGGCAGTCAGTACAGTAAACTGAGCACTGGTGTTATGTTCCCATGGTGGCCCGTCCCTGTAAGGAGGCGGGTCGTTGCGTTCTGCATGAGCTGTAGTCTCCGAACCATCACCAAGGGTAGCCCCACATAGAGTGCGTTACAGTAGTCTAGTCCTGAGGTGAAGGCATGGATGACAGTGACCAGGTTGGAGCCTGAGATGTATGGCCAAAGCCGCCCTACCAGTTGTAGCTGTCAGAATGCGCTCCTCGCCACATCTACTACCTGAGGATCGAGGCGGAGCTGCAAATCAAGGAGCACACCCCCCCCCCCAGATATCTGGGAATTGAGGCCAGTGGGATCCCCCAATCTGACACTGATGCTGCTTAATGCGAGGCCGGTGCCTAATAAAATATCTGTCATCCATAATTTGATTAGGGATGAGGCCACTGACCTCATATGCATTACAGAACCCTTGCTGGACAAGGCATCTCTCGTATTGTCCTAGATGGTGCCGGTCGGGTACTTGGTGCAGCATCATCTGAGGCTTGAGGGATGGGGGTGCGGAGTGGCTGTGGTCTGTAAAGACACCGTGGCTTTTTGGAGGTATCTGGTGCCTAACTCATCTGATATGGAGTGTGTCTGCCTTGTGCTCGATTTGACTGGGGATAGATTGGTGATCCCCTTGATGTATAGACCACTCCACTGCACAGTTGATTCCCTGACTGCTCTAGCTGAGCTGGTCTTGGAGGTAGTGTTGAAATCATCCAGACTTCTTGTCTTGGGTGATTTCAAAATACATGCCAAGGCCTGACTTTTAGGGGCTAGAGCAGGAATTCATGGCTGCCATGACAACCATGGGCCTATCCCAAATAATAATTGGGCCCAACACATGAGGTGGGACACATGTTGGATTTGATGTTTTGCACCAGGCTGAAGACAGGGGTTCTGATTATCGGGGGTGGTGTTACAACAACATTGTCATGGTTGGATCATTACCTCCTGAAGGCCCGGATCCTGGCCTTCCTATGCCCTCATTGGGGTGGTGGATTGGATAGGTTGGTTCGCCCTCAGAGACTGCTGGATCCAACTGGTTTTCAGAATTCTCTGGAGGATGTTGCACCCAGGTGTCCGCTGCCACCGCTTCGTTAGCACAGGTCCCTGTGGCTTACCGAAGACTTGAGGCAGCTGAAGCGGGAAGGTAGGATGTTAGAGCGTAGGTGGCGCTCAACTCGTGCTGAAGCCGACCGATTGTAGCAAAGATCATTTTTGAAGGACTATGCCATGGCTGTGATGGCGGCGAAGAAAACTTTCTTCTCTGCTGTCATAGCGTCTGCAAAGTCTCGTCCACTAGAGTTATTCTAGGTGGTGCGAGGTCTGGTTAACCCAGCCTGTCCCCATCAGGAAATGTAATCATCTGTTGCCCCCTGTGACACTTTTATTAATTACTTTGCAGAGAAAATCATTCTTATTCACCACGACTTAGGTGGTGGTACCGTTTTAACTGCAGAATCAGAGTTTGGGGTTATGGAAGCTCAGTCTAGTCCTGTTTATTTGGATCACTTTCAGTTGGTATCGCCCACTGATGAGAAGGAGGTGCTTGGGGCGATGAGGGCAACCAGTTGTGAATTACATCCTTGCCTGTCCTGGCTGGTGAAAGCCAGCCGGGAGATGTTGGAGCCATTGTTGGCTGGGGTTGTCAATGCCTTCCTTCAGGAGGGGAGGCTGTCGGATGCCCTTTACACTGCGTGGCCTGTCCCCTGCTTAAGAAACCATCTCTGGACTCTGACTCCCTGGCCAGCTATTGGCCTGTCTCTAACCTTCCCTTTTTAGGAAAAGTTATTGAATGGGTGGTTGCCCAACAGCTCCCATCTCGATGCTGTTGGATTCCTGGACCCATTTCAGTCAGGTTTTCGTTCTGGGTATGGCACGGAGACTGCACTTGCGGCTTTGGTCGATGACCTGCACCTGGAAATGGACAAGGGGAATTCTACCTTGTTGATCTTATTAGATCTTTCTGCGACCTTTGATACAGTTGATCATGAGGTGTTGTTGGCACGACTGTGGGACCTGGCAGGGGTGCATGGGACCGCTCTTGAGTGGTTCCTTCTTTCCTGTCAGGGAGGTTTCAGTTGGTGGTGATGAGCAATTGCTTGTTGTCTCCTTGGGACCTTCCCTGTGATGTCCCATGGGTTCCATTCCATCCCCCCTCGTGTTGAATGTGTGTCTGAGGCCGCTGGGCAAAGTCATTCAGAGGTTTGGGGTGAGGTGTCATCAATATGTGAATGATACTCAGCTCTACCTCTCTTTTTCATCTGACCCATGTCCTGCAGTCTCAGTGCTTACCTAATGCCTGGCTGCTGTCGGGGACTGGATGAGGTTGAGATGATAGAAGCTGAGTCCTGACAAGACTGAAGTGATGATGATTGGCCAGTCTTGTGATTTGGAGGGGATTGGGACACCTGTCATTGATGGGGTCCGGCCCACTCTGGTCACTCAGGTTCCCAGCCTTGGAGTGCTCTTGGATCCATCGCTGTGCCTGGATTGTCAGGAGTGCTTTTCACCAACTCCATCTGGTGAGGAGCTGTGGCCTTTTCTTTCTGATTGAGATCTGACCACTGTCATCCATGCTTTCATCACCTTGAGGCTAGATTACTGCAGTGCGGTCTATGTGAGGTTGCCCTTGAAGACTGTTTGGAAGCTGCAGCTTGTGCAGAATACGGTGACTTGGTCCTTTCGGGGACAAGTCACTGGGAGCACATCACACCAGTGCTTCAAAGTTTGTACTGACTTCTTATAGCTTTCCGAGCACAATTCAAAGTGCTGGTTTTGACTTTTAAAACCCTAAATGGTCTGGTTCTTATACATCTGAAAGACTGCCTATCCTACCATGTCCCTTTGTGGCCCCTACAGTTGGCCGAGGGTGCCCTCTTGCATGTCCTGTCTGTTGCCCTTGTTCGTAGGGCGAGGGCGCGCTGGAGAACGTTCTTGGTTGCTGCCCCCATGTTGTGGAACTCTCTTCCTCAGGAGGTTTGCTTGAGTCCGAGCCTGGCTATCTTCTGGAGGTGGTGCATTTTATGTAGGAAAGTATTTGGCAGGTAGGGATAGGTGGGGTTTGTTTGGGGTTTTAGGTGGGGCTGTGGGGGAGGATGGGGGTTTGAGGGGTGTTTTTATTGTATTAAATTTAAAGTTTTTTAATTGTTTGTCAGCTGCTCTGAACCGTGTGGGAAGGATGGCACAGAAATTCAATCAATCAATCAATCAATCAATCAGTGTACCTGCAGTGTACAATCATTAGAGACAGGTCTCTACCTCAACATCCATGCAATTAGAAAGATAGTTTTCTACAATTCAAAATACACCAGGATTTCTTTGAGAGCTGACTTCCTCTGTGACTGGAAGTTAGTCAAGGGTTAATTTCTCTGCTGTGGTTTTCAGGTCTGTAAAATGATAAGGGTTGGACTAAATGGGCAGTTTTCACAATGGAAAGATGTAAAAAGTGGTGTGCCTCAGGGATCTGTACTGCTGTTTAAAATGTATTCATTAATGATTTGGAAAAGGGTGTTAAGAGTGAGGTGATCAAATTTGCAGACGACACCGAGTTATTCAAGGTAGTTAAAATACGAGCAGACTGTGAGGAACTGCAATGGGATCTTATGACACTGGGTGCCTGGGCATCTAAATGGCAAATGAGATTTAATGTGGACAAGTGCAAAGTGATGCACGTAGGGAAAAATAATCCAAACTATGCGTACACAATGCTAGGTACTAAGCTAGGAGTTATCACTCAGGAAAAGGATCTGGGGGTGGTTGTGGACAATACAATGAAATCTACAGCGCAGTGCGCAGCAGCAGTCAAAAAAGCAAACAGAATGTTAGGAATTATTCAGAAGGGGATAGAGAATGAAACTGAGCATGTCATAATGCCTTTATACAAATCAATGGTGCGACCGCACCTCAAATATTGTGTGCAGTTCTGGTCGCCCCATCTCAAAGAAGACATAGCTGAACTAGAAAAGGGCAACAAAAATGATCAAGGGCATGGAAGGGCTCCCATATGAGGAGAGGCTTGGGAGGTTGGGGCTCTTCAGTTTGGAGAAGACACAACTGAGAGGAGATATGATAGAGGTCTATAAAATCATGAGTGGTGTGGAACTAATAAACAAGGAGCAGTTATTTACCCTTTCAGCTTGTATTAGATCTAGGGGACACTCCATGAAACTCATGGGTGGCAAGTTTAAAACAAATAAAATATTTTTTCACTCAGCGTGTAATTGGGTTGTGGAATCTACTGCCAGAGGCTGTGGTAAGGGCCAGTACTATAGCTGAATTTAAGAGAGGTTTGGACAAGTTTCTTGAAGGTAGGTCCAGTAGCAGCTATTAGCCAGACATGATCAGGGAACATGACGGGAGCTGGGGGGGAAACAACAGGGAATGGATCCCCCGTTGTGACCTGTTGGGTGCTTCTCCCAAGCCAGTGATTGGCCACTGTTGGAGACAGGATGCTGGGCTAGATGGACAATTGGTCTGACACAGTATGGCACTTCTTATGTTCTTATAACAATCAGTACCTTACAAAGGTGCTGTGAGAATTAATTTATTTAATGTTTGTAATGTGCTTTGAAGATGAAAAGTGTTTGGTATTATTAAAAGAAGACTGAATAAAAACACTCTAAACTATCCTATAGGGAACAATCCGCCTCTAGCAGGGGATGGACTGATGACATAATAGGTCTTTTGCATTTCTAACTTCCATGCTTAGAAAAAAGAGCAGACATTTACAGGGTATGAATAAGAGCAACGAAATGAAAATGTGTAAGGTCTATTGATCTTCAGGCTTCAGGGCAAAGATGATCACTAACTGGGGCTGGGAAGAAAGAACTCCCCTCATGCTAGAACTGCACAGTTGGCCCATATGAACTATCAGTTATTGTTTTCCCTTTAAATGAATTTAGTACTGGTGAAAGGGACTTGACTGACAACCCCCTAGACTGAAATCCCACATGCATATAGCAGTAGCAGCAGCAGCAGCAGCACAAGCTTTCTCCACACTCTCTTCCTTCTGGGGTGCCCAAGTCCTGACCTAGAGGGACTGTTGAGTGGTGAAAAGAGAGCTCTGCATCCATAGCCTCATCAGCTTTTGGAAATGAGGGTGAGAACTGGCATCAATAGCATGTTTGTAATAACTTGCATGGTGATCACACACAAAGCATTTTTTTCACTAATAACCCCCTCAGTCAAGAGTCTTTCAGATGTTCAGTTTTTTCCGAATTAAATCATAATTAGAATGTATCATGCACGTCTGAAGTCCCTAATGCAAATTATTGTGGTCAATATCGCACTAAAGAAATCAGAATGTCAAAGCTACTCAAACCTACCTTTTTGGTGTCCGGTTTCAATACATCCGCACTTTACAGCAGTGCGAAAGCAACATCGTAGTGGTTTTAACTGGTGCGAAATATTTTCTGCATGTGAATGCAGAAGCAGTGAGACCAGCTGGGGCCCCGCACTTGCCTCGCTGGGGGCAGGCTGCAGCCAGCTTCTCCCCCCAAAAGTTCTTCTGCCTCCCCTCCATGCTTCCCGTCCCCTTCCATCATCCGCCTCTGCCTCCTAGTAGTGCTGCAGCAGTAGCAGCAGCAGCGGGACACTGGCACTCCGATTGGACTGAGATAAAGCAGAAGGTTGCTGCCTTGTAAACAACATTCTTTGAGTTGGCTCCGAACATTCTCACAACTGGGTTGTGCATGTTCATCCTTTTCAAATAATAGACCACACGATGGTCTCAAGCTTCTCTAGTATAAAAAGCACTCTACCCTTCAGAATGACCATTCCTTCCAACCCTTTCTAGACATACAAGAAAAAAAAATCCATGCGGGCTGGAAGGTTGTGTGTTGTGAGAATGTTTAGAGCCATCTCAAAGAATGTTGTTTACAAGGCAGCAACCTTCTGGCTCCCCACAGGCCACTTCCTGTAATTGAACCGCACCGAGCAGCTGGGTAAGCTAAGCATGCACTACAAGAAGGTCTGAATGCGTTATTTCGCTCTAGTTAAAACCGGTATGGCATGCATGTGAATGCAACAGGACTTGTTAACAGCAAACTATTGAGAACCGAATTTTTTAAAATCCAGATAATTGCTGCACGTGTGAATTCACCCTAAGCATCTGTATTCCATCCTTGTTCTGTTTGACCTCTGCTGCCTTTGACACTGCTGACCACCCTTTCCTCCTTGATTCTCTTCACTCCCTCCTCGGTTTGCAGGACTCAGTTCTCAACTTCTGGGGCATAGCTAGAGCTTGGGCAAGTAGGGCCACTACCCCATGGCCCAGACTTTTAGGGGGCCCAGTAGGGCCAACCCCATCAGTACATCCAATGTTTTGCGTTTTTCTCTGCTGGAGCGGACTGCCTTCCCCAGTGAGCTGGAAGCTAGAGCTTATCAGAGCTGTATCTGTTAGGAGCTGCTCCCAATTCCTGCAAGGGGGGGAGCTGCCTGCTGATATCCAGCTTCAGGCTCCTCAGGGGCAGCAGTGAGTGAACATGGGATCAGGATCAGCTCCCCGTTGCAGGCTGCGATCACCCTGCCTTGGCTCTGTTGCTCAGTTCCTCAGTCTCCATTGGGTTGGATCTGAGCTGGAATGGGAATGCAGGGATGACAGGCTGGATAACCCTTCCCCAGCACCCAAAGCCATTCAGTTCTCTTTTTTCCTGCCTTTCTCTGAGCTTCCATGTAAAGGATGCTGCCAAAATATTTGATCCACAATATGTTGAAATAGAAGAAAAGTCGCTCATTTAGTTCAGTGAAGCTTTGGATCAGGCCTAACAACTCAATGCAAGACAAGATGGTCGGGTTGTCTTATCTGACAGATAGTGGGATAGTAGAGTAAATGGGATAATGGTGTGCCTTTGAGATTGAATGCCCCATGGATGATTAATTTAACCTTTTTGTTTTCTCTCTCTCTTTGTTTCATCAGGAAGTGTAAGAGTTGAAGATGAGACCCAGGGCGGAGTGCTATTCTCCAAAGTTCTGGCTGGTTCTGGTAGTCCTAGCAATTTTAAATTGTGGGACTCAGGGCCAGAAGAACCCCCCCAGCATTGGCATTGCTGTCATTCTGGTGGGTACATCCGACGAAGTGGCCATCAAGGATGCACACGAGAAAGATGACTTCCACCACCTCAATGTGGTGCCCCGGGTGGAACTGGTGGCTATGAACGAGACAGATCCCAAGAGCATCATCACACGCATCTGTGACCTCATGTCAGATCGGAAGGTTCAAGGTGTGGTGTTCGCTGATGACACAGACCAAGAAGCTATTGCCCAGATCCTGGACTTCATTTCTGCCCAGACCCTCACTCCCATCCTGGGTATCCATGGAGGCTCTTCCATGATCATGGCAGACAAGGTAGAAGTGTGTTTTCTTCCATTGCGAGTTAGGAGAATGGGATTTTAAAAATACTGAGAAATATCGTATTCAGTGGTCCCCCAGAATCTCAGTTTGCCAAATAGTTATAGTAGTGGCTCCCAAACTGTGATCTATGGACCACTCATGGGAAGTGACCCACAGCTGGTCTGTAGAATTGGCTGTAGCTAGAACAAAGTAGATATGGTTCTTTCTGGCGGGGACCCAAGTTGTGCAGTCATGTTCTGCCAGGCTGTGACTGTCTTTGGTGGGTACATGCTGGTTTGCAAGAAATTTGGAGGGTTGTCAGTGGTCTGTTGGTCCAAAAACCTTGGGAACCATAGAATTATAAGACTGGAGAGATTCACTTTCAATGAAAGATTAAAAGGAATAAATAATGAACATAGTGTGGATTAATTACGACCAAGGAGAATATGTTAACTGTATGGAGTTAGTCAAAAGACCATGAACAGAAAAACATTGCTAAAAGGGATCAGCAAAGAATTTTAAACATTTTTAAAAATTGTTCTGTGATGCATAAAGTTCAGAGGATTTTTAAAAATTATTTGTGTGTGTATTGTATTTTAACCTCAGAAATATCAAGACTGTACAGTCTGCTTTTCCTAGGGATTTGCTGGCTGATTGCTGACCTCAGGGATGTTTATTCTGAGCTCTCACACATCAACTGGAGTCATGATTCTCATCAACTGGATTCATCAGGAGAGGGGTGTAGAATCTTTTAAAAAGCCATCCTCTTTCCAAAGTGTTCATTAGTTATCAGAGTTAAACACCTGTTAATAACAACAAAAAATTAAAATAATAACTAGTCCCTAAAGCTCCCTAGTCTTCACTTCAAGCAGATAAGTTTGATCCAGAGAATAAAGGGAGCTGTAACTACTCAGTTAAGAATCTAGTCCAACAACCTTTTTTATTTTTTATATTATATAAAATATATATCTATATATACAAAAAAGCCTTCCAGGCCTCCTTTATACATCATAAAGAAGCAAACAACGTACAAACCATGTTTTTCCTTTGTAGTTCACCTGTAGAGGTTATAACTAAACATAATTAGATATGACTGAGCAAGGAGGAAACCTTAGGCTGAATATGAAGGATGAGTTCTATTAGAGTGCTGAATCTGAGCTTTTTTGTTGTTGATGTGAATAATTTATCAAGTGGATTTTGGCTTCCTTGAATAAATTATCACATTTTTTGGTTATTATTTGACCAGCTATTGTAGAATAGCTTCCCATCTGAGGAGAATTGTGAGACTTCTGTAGACTTGATTCTCTCTTGTCTTGTATCTTATGCAAATCACAATAGTAGCATTTTACATCCACTTTACACCAATAAAAATGATGATGCTGGGGCAGGGCACTGTAGAACAAGTCCTCTATGGGCTTGAGTCTGATTAATACAAAGGCTACTTTATGCAGTTCTGTAAGTGTACTGGGGCCATAGGATGCAAATGTAAATTATACTCTTTTGAAGCCTTTTCCCATTGCCAGAGTGGTGTAAAATGACTTTAGGACTTGTTGAATGAGGCATACAAACTAGTACAGGGTACTTTACAATTAGGTGATTTCAAGTTATATATATGTCAGCTATATCAGTGTCAGTCAGGAGTGACTTCATTGGCTTGGTGGAATTAGAATTTTGTGATTTACCCTACAGCAGTTATTCCCAGACTGTTGTCTGAGAGCAGTACTGGACCATGCGGCCTTAATAAGTAGCCCTGAGAACCAGACATAACTACAACAAAGCAGTTTTCAGCTGCTGCCAATGCCAGTATTTTGTCCATCTCTGGGAAGAGAGGGGATAGCACATGTGCATTGCAGTCATCTTCTTGCAGTTTGACCCTGAGACTCCCATAGACCAAAATAGGAGTCTCAGGATCAGCTGCAAAAGGTGGCAACCCTATCTTCTTCCCTTCGGTCCCCTGCCACACCCTCAGCCTGGAAATGGTTACAGAACTGGCAGGGACTGAAGCTGTATGCCTTGTACAGCTGTGGCCAGCTCACATTCAGTATGTACCACGCCATTGCCATCTTTGGCAGGTGCATGGTAGTGTGGACTGACAATTCTAGCTCATGCCCTAGAGCATTTACATATTCCAGAGTAGTAATATAGGAAATATTCTAGATTAAACAGGAAGGTTTCTTCAGGGGTATTTTCCATTTTCTTCACAATTTTCTCTGGAAGTATGTGACCATTGTTAAGAACTTAAGAAGTGTCATACTGGATCAGACCAATGATCCATCGAGCCCAGCATCCTGTCTCTGACAGTGGCCACTCTCAATCGCTTTGGAGAAGTACCTAACAGGCCATAATGGAGTGATCCAACCCCCTGCTGTTCTCTCCCAGCTCCTGACAGTCAGAGGCTACGTCCCCCAAACTACTTGGCTAATAGCCATTGGACCTATCCTTCATAAGAACTTATTCAATCCTTTTTAAAACCCAGCTATGCTATTGGCCTTGACCACAACTTCTGGCAACAAGTTTCACAAGTTAATTGTGTGTTGAGTCAAAAAATACTTAAATTTTTTAAAAATCTGCTGCCAGTTAGTTGGAAAATTTCTGGGTAGATCATGTTATTCTGGGAGAGCAGGCCTGTGTTGTAAATGAGAATCAAGCCCAGTGAGTTTAAACTTGAATTAAATTCTGATTTCAAGTTATATATATCAGCTGTATCAGTGTTAGTCAAGAGTGACTTCCTTGACTTGGTGGAATTAGATTGGATTTCCACTGGTGTAATTTAGACCAGCATTTGGCCAGGGTTTTTCAAGAGTTTTTACACTTCCACCAGTCTTTCCTCAGGAAGATAGCATGTTGCTGATTGGCTTCTGAGGTACTAGCAAAGGGACAGGAATTTGAGAGGGGACCTTGTGCCAAGCTTCTATTTTGTAACTTTGTAGAGGGAACAGACTTTAAAAAAAATCAATAAAAAAAAATCATAAGAATTAGTATTTTAATTCACAATTCCGAATTGTTATCCTTTAAAGCTTCAGACTTTAGAGGCACATTGGTAAATATTTACTTGATAAGCTGAACATTCATAGGTTTAGTCCATTACCATGTAACTCCTTAATGTTGCAGTCAGGTTTATGTGTACAGCAGAACACACACACACCCCTTAGGGGTCATGCTTTTTGTCTGTATTAGAGAAACATCAACATAAGGGGGTTTCTTTGGTGATCGTATGATCGTAACATGATCGTAACACAGTGTTTTTAGGAATGGTGGAGAGGTGGGGATACAAGATGTCATCTAGAGTAAGGAAGAATCCAGATTAGGCAGGTCTGAATGCAAGGATTTTCTACTCTATCTTTAGAACGATACAAAGCAAAATCTATGGGACTACACAAATCACAATTTTTCAGTTCCCTAGCATGGCAGGTATGTAAGAACATAAGTAGTGCCATACTGGGTCAGACCAATGGTCCATCAAGCCAAGAATCCTGTCTCCGACAGTGGCCAATCTCTTTCTCTTGGGAGAAGGACCCAACAGCTCACAATGGGCAGTCCATTCCCTGTTGTTCCAGCTCTCAACAGTAAGAGGTTATGTCCCCAAAACCTACTTGGCTAATAGCCATTTATGGACGTATCCTCCAAGAACTTATCCAACCCATTTTTAAAACTAACTATGCTACTGGCCATTACCACTTTCTCTGGCAGTCAGTTCCAAAAGTTAACTGAGCACTGAGCAAAAAAATACTTTTGTCTTATTTGTTTTCACTCTGCTACCAGTTAATTTCATGGATTGTCCCCTTCTTCTGGTACTCTTAGAGAGGGTAAATAACTGCTCCCTATTTACATGTTCCACACCACTCATGATTTTATAAACTTCTATCATGTCCCCTCTCAGTCATCTCTTCTCCAAGCTGAAGAGTGCTAACCTATCAAGCCTCTCCTCATATGGGAGCCATTCCATACCTTTGATCATTTTTGTTGCCCTTCTCTGTACCTTTTCTGGTTCTACTATGTCCTTTTTTTTTTTTTTTTGGAGAGGGGGCCGACCAGAACAGCACACAATATTCCAGGTGTGGTTGTATCATAGATTTATATAGAGGCCAGTGGCGTAGTGTCCATTGAGAGATGCTGGTTTTATGCTGAGGGCTGCCAGGTGCTAGGGGTCACCACACTCAGTTAGGTGGGATTTCCCACTTATTGCGGTGGGCTGCCCACTCCTGCCACTCTCTCCTCTCCCTGAGTGGGTGACCGCCTTAGGAAGCCTTGCCTTGCTGCAGTCCCCCTCGCAGCGCTGCGGCTTGAGTTTCCACCTTAGTAGCCACCTAGTATCAGCTGCTTCCAGCTCCATCTGGAAGCAGCTGATACTAGGTGGCTGCTGGCGGCGCACAAATTCAAGTCGCAGCGCCGCAGGGGGGACTGCAGCAAGGCAAGGCTTCCTAAGGCAGCTGCCCACCTGGGGAGAGAAGAGAGCAGCAGGAGTGGGTGGCCTGCCGCAAGCAGTGCTGCAGCCCCTGCTTCAGCCGCCGCTGCTGCCCGAGCTGCCGCTCCACACTATGGGTAGGGTAGGGGGGAAGCGGGAGGGGAGGGAGGGCTTGCTGGGCGGGCGGTTGGGGCCTGCTGCCGCTCTGCACAGTTGGGGGGGGCGGGTTTGGAGCGGGCAGAGGGGCAGCATGAACTAATTATGGGGCCGAGGGGGCGCAATGGTTATGGGGTGGGGGCAGTATGAATTGATTATTGGGGGCACAAATGAACTGGTTATGGGTGGGTGGCAGCATTAATTGATTATATGATGATGCGACTAACTGATTATGGGGTGGAGGCAGCAGCATGAATTGATCATGGGACCACAAATGAACTGGTTATATATCTAGAAGAATGTCTCTTTGCATGGCATAATGTGCTTAGTAAGCTGCATTTTGGGGTGTCTTGTGTGTTTGATTGTGGCTTAGCCATTTGAAATTTAGTGCTCTGCATGTGCGCTTTATTACTTGCTTTCTGCTTGTGAAATGCTTGTAGTTGGAATTGTGGGAAACACCCAGTTGTAAACCATCACTGAGGGTGCAGTGAGCACAGACGACCTCCATTTTGAGGAAGGACAAAAGTGCCTTTAAAGTTAATTCACATGCATGTGAGCCGGGCAGTGCCCCCAGGCCGACTGAGTCTGGCAGCGACCCTAGGCCCACCGATGGCAAAGCTGCTGGCGGGAGACAAAAGGAACGGGGGAGGGGGAGAGCATTTTGACTTCTTGGTCAGGGGCCCATTTCACCCTAGCTACGCCCCTGATAGAGGCATTACGTTTTTAGTTTTGTTCTCTATTCCTTTCCAAATATTCCTATCATCCTGTTTGCTTTTTTTACCGCTGCCACACACTGAGCTGAAGATTTCAATGTATTGTCCACAATTACTCCAAGTTTCCTTTCCTGAGTAGTAACTTCTAATTTAGAACTCAGCATTGTATACATATAGTTTGGGTTATTTTTCCCTATGTGCATCACTTTGCACTTGTCCACATTAAATTTCATCTGCTATTTGGATGCCCAATCACTCAGTCTTGCAAGATCCTCCTGCAATTCTTCACAGTCTGCTTGGGCTTTAACTACCTTGAATAACTTTGGCCGCTTTTAGACGAGTGGGTCGCTGTCGTGCGACCCGCTCGCGTGATGTTTCAAAATCCCGCGATGCGGGATTACACAAGATGCCGGGTGGGGATCAAGTGCATGAAAGGCGGTTGCGCATTCTTTGCCGACCACAAATTAAATAGCTCACAATCGAGGTATTTCATTCGTGGTTGGCAAAGAATGTGCAAGCACCTTTCATGTGCTTGATCCCCGCCCTGTGTGTCTTGTAATTCCATGTTGCGGGATTTTGAAACATCACGCGAGCGGGTTGCGCAACGGCGACCCGCTGGTCTAAAAGTGGCCTTTGTGTCATCTGCAGATGTGATCACTTCACTCTTTATACTCCCTTCTCCAGACCATTAATGCATATATTAAACAACACTGGTCCTAGTACAGATTCCTGGGGTGCTCCACTAGCTACTTCTCTCCACTATAATAACTGACCATTTAGTCCTCCTCTTTGCTTCCTGTCTTTTAACCAGTTGCCAATCCATGACAGGACACTGCCTCTTATCCTATGACTATTTAAGTTCCTCAAGAGTCTCTCATGAGGGACCTTATCAAACGTCTTCTGAAAGTCTAGATTCACTATGTCAGCCAGCTTACCCTTATCCACATCATGCATATTTACACTCTCAAAGAATTCCAATAGGTTAGTGAGGCATGAATTCCCTTTCCTAAATCCATGTTGACTCTTCCCCATTATGCTATGTTTATCGATATGCTCAGTAATTCTGTTCTTAACAACCATTTCCACCAGTTTGCCCGGCACCAATATCAGGCTCACCAATCTGTAGTTTCCAGGATCACATCTGGAGCCCTTTTATTGGTGTTACATTCGCTATGCTCCAGTCCTCTGGTACAGTGGCATATTTAAGTAACAGGTTACAAATTACCAACAATAGGTCTGCAACTTCATATTTAAGTTCTTTCATAACTCTGGGATGAATACCAGTGATTTGTTATTATTCAGTTTGTCAATTTGCTCCAGAAAATCAGTTTTTTGTTCCTTTTCTTTCTTTTTCCCTTTAAAAACAACAACAAAAAACCCCAACAACAACGGGTCAGTTCTTGCCCTTTTGCATGAAAGACACATGAAGGTGTGATTTACAGAAGTGTATCTACCATGGAGTGAGGGGGCTCAGTTGAGCCCAGGCCCCTGACTCTCAGGGGGCTCTCTGCAAGTAGCCTGAGCACTGCTAGGAAATTTTCCAAGTGGGCAGGAGAGGGAAGAAGGAAGCATGCAGAGTGGGTAGGAGTGATGGAATGCTGGCCCTGCTGACTCTTAAAATTTCCTTCCTGGTGGGGGTTGCTGCTGTTGCGTAAAGCCACTTGAGACAGGGCTGGCTGGATCCCCTGTCCAATCTGGGCAGGGCAAACGCAGCCATCACACTTTGGGCTGGCAGGGAGAGCAGTCCAAATGGGCAACTCCCCCACAGCCATCACCAGTTCCTTCATGCTATGGGTCCGGCCAAGGAGCTGACCACACGGTAGGGGCTGGTCTCTTGCTGCATTGCAGAATTGAGCCTACTGCTGCTAAACAGCTGATTGGGGGGGGGGGAGGGTGGATCTGGAGGAGCTTGTGTGCTCTCCCTTCCCACTAAACAACTGATTGGGGGAAGGGGCTTCAGAGGAGATGTTTGGCTGGCAGGGAGAGCACACATGCTCCTCCGGACCTCCTTTGACTCCAATGAGCTGTTTAGCGGGTGGGGAGAGCATGCTCCTCTGTGCCTGATCCTCGGAACTTGACTCCTGGCAGGTCTGTATAGGCCTACCAGTCAGGAGTCGGACCATTTCCCCACATTGGCCCGGGTAGGGCAACAGTAGCCCGCGATGCGTCACCGACCTTCTCCATCAGACATGTCGCATAGCAGCCTGCCCTAGGGTGGAAGTGGGTGAAAATCTGGTGGTGCTGGCCTGACGGTCAGCTGCATCATGAGCTAATGTGGGGTAAGGTTGCCTAATGTGGGTTAAGATCTCCTGCGTCCTTACCCACTCTGGGAGGCATCGTTGGGAGCCAAGAGGCCAAGGCTGACTGGGAGCCTTGGGAGGGCTGCCGCTTAGAAAGACCCCACCGCCTTGCTTTTAGGGCCCCCCCATGATTGGGACATGTGTCTGGGACCCACCACAGGTTTGCTACACCCCCGCTTCAACAGAAGTTCTCTGAATGTATTGAAGGCCAAAATATGGATATGGAAAAATCAGTAGAAAAATCTACTTTAATACAAGATTAGGTTTACAAGACTGAACCCAAAAGGAAGAAAATGAAAAAGTCAAGATTAAAATGGGAAGGTTGTTTCTGCCACACTGTGAGTATATAAGGAGATTTGGGTAGTGTAAATGGCTTAGAATGAATGTATCTATAATTTATGCCCACTTTAAGGCCTTTTTACATTGAAGTGTTACAAAGTGAAGATGTCTGATTATCAGACCCATGACACTAAATGCAGGCTTTCCAAAACCTGATATTCAAAAATCATTAGATTTGCTTTAAAAATAAGGTGTTAAAAAGAGGTTCTTCTAAAAAAAATTTGGTTTCTGAATCTTTAGGTTACGTTCTTGTTACATTATTAAGCTTTTCTCCCTGACAATGCAGGCTAGAAATTTATTCATCAGTCCTCAAAATGCTTGTGCCATCAGAGTCCATTGTGTGGCTTGTGCTTTTCTTTTTTTTAAAGAAAACTGATCTTCTTACAATTTTTCTATGACTCTTATGACTTTAGGGGTCTCTTAAAACATCAAATCATGAGAACTGACAACTCTGTAAATGTAAAATGTCACAATAAATGTTGTTTTTGAGAACAGAGCTACTGTTGGAACCTGAATGTTTGTATTTTCTCTCTCTCTGATTCAAACTCACAACCTTAACATCACATTATTATTGGGTCTCTATGCATTTTGTCTTTTTCTTTTGAATGATTATAATATACTGCCCAACATTCAAAGAAGGGCACAAGGAGAGAGAGAAACCATACCCTCTGGCCCCTATTTTTAGCCACACCCTAACACCCACCCCAGTGTACAAACACTCCTTCACATGTGGCAATCAATCCAACCTCCTCTCTTCCCCTTGGATAAGCACTTCCCCTAAATGCTGATGGAAATATTTGAATGTCATCTGGAAATAATAGGGATGCATGAATGACAATACACTTTAATAGGCTGTCAAAAATGCAAAGGAGCTATATGTTAGTCAAAGTCAAATTACTTAATAGGTGCATCAAGGCCTCAAAGAATGACAGTAGGGATCGACAGAGAAAAGGGAAAATGCAAACAAGAAGAAACAAGTATAAACTGCACTAGAACTATATGGAATTACATGCCATCCACTCCCATCTGTTTCCCATTACCTCTTTGTTGTCATTCCACCCAGTCCCTTGTCATTCCACCCATTCTCTCCTACTTGTTATTTCACCTATCCCCACTATGCCCTCCTTATCATTCTACCCAATCCCTCATCATTCTCTGTTTTATATGGACCTCTTCTTGTTATTCCAACTGGCCCTTGTCATTTCACCCATTCCTGCGTTCTATACAGTGGGCTCGATCCCATGCCCCGCAGATTGTGTGTGTGCGCATGTGCAGACGCGCGAATCTGCATTGCAGGCACATTGTACCCTGCAGAAACCATGGATATGTGTGCGCACATGATCTACAGGGCATGGAATCGTGGCCACTGTCTTGTCATTCCACCTGCTCCGGATGGCTCCCTTATTGGCAGTTCACCCAGGCCCTTGTAATTCCACCCATTACTCTTGCCCATCTGGTAATTCCATTAGTTCTTTGTCATTCCACTTTCTGCTCATCACTCCTTTGTCACTCCGCTCAGTCCCCACCATCCCCTCCTTTAGGGTCACAATACCTCCCTTTTAAAAGAGGATCCTTATGAAAAATACATGGTGCAGGGCTGTATTGGATTCAGTGCAGCCCTGCACCATGTATTTTTCATTAGGGTCCTCTTTTAAAGGGGAGGTATGGTAACACTACCTTCCTTGTCATTTCACCTATTCCCACAGTCGCCTTCTCAATCATCCTGCTCATTTCAGTGCTCCTGCTTATCATTTCACTTATTTTCTGTCACCCATTCCACTTTGCCTGCTCATTGTCATTCCACCCATTCGCTCCAGCCCTCCTGCATATCACTCCACCAACTCTCCATTATCTTCTCATTGTCATTCCACCCAGACCTTGTTATTCCACCTATTCCCCCCTGGTCTCTTTCTTGTCATTTTACCTCATTCAGTCTCATTAACCCATTTTCCTTGATCCCTGCTTGTTGCTCCATTAGATTTCCTATTTTCATTCCTTACCATGTCATTCTACCCAGTCATTTGTTATTCCACATAATCCCCATATCTTTTTCTTGTCATTCTTCATCAGGGGGCATAGAAGCAGGAGGCAGGGATGTGCTCAGGATGAGGAGCGTCTAGATCATGGATCTGTCCCTTATCCTTTTGTGCATGCCCTCATTTCTGTTCCCTTATGCTGAACTCAGTTTTTCAGTGTTTGGGGGTAGGAAGTGGAGTCAGAGGCCATATCCAGGAAGGGCACAAAGGGCCATATATAAACTAATTGTGGACTGCATTTGACCGCAGGCCTGAGGTTCCCCACCCTTGTTCTATGCAGTTCTGATTGTAGTTTGTTTGTTTTTCCTCTCCCTTGCATTTTGCCTTCTCTCCATTGATCCTTTCTGCCACTCTCTGTGGCCCCATTCACTATAAGTATTTGACTTTGACATGCAGTTCCTTTACAAGAATTTCTTTACAGCTTGTTAAAGCATATCATCATTCATACATTCAGCTTATTTCCAATTGGCATTCATTTTAGCCTGTTTCTTGCTCAAATGTTTTTCCTGGGAAACAACCAGAAGAGAGGTGCTTGAAGCTTGGACACCTATCCCTCTGGGTGAACTCACATGTAGCTCTTCTAAACCCCACCCTGCCAAACCAGTTCAGCAGGGTGGTAAGGCTCACAATCTTCTAATCTTTACTTTTAGCTGTCTTTCTTAGTAGCCAAATTTACCCCCAGTACCCCAAATGTCTGTGTTACCCCCTTTTCCCCATGACACGTCCCCCTCTTCGAGAACATGTGAGAAGGGTTGGGTCACTCCAAATCCTGGAACATGTCAGTCTGTGTTTTCTCTGCGAGACAGGGCATCTGCAACTACGTTCTCTTTGCCTTTAATATGTTTAATTGTCATATCAAAATCTTGTAATGCTAAACTCCATCGCAAGAGCTTGTTGTTGGAGCCCTTCATGTTGTTTAGCCAAGCTAGGGGTGAATGGTCAGTGTACACAGTGAACTTTCTGCCCCATAAATACGGTTTCAGCTTACCCACAGCCCATACAATAGCTAGACATTCCCTTTCAATGACAGCTAGAGTTTTTTCTTGTGGCAGCAGCTTCTTGCTAAAGTAAGCAATGGGGTACCCTTGTTTATCTTCTCCCACCTGCATTAGGGCTGCCCCCAGCCCTGTGTCAGATACATCGGTCCAGACCTCAAATTCCTTTTCGAAGTCTGGATGTCTAAGTACAGATGTATTGGACAGAGCTGCTTTCAGCTTGTCAAAAGCTTCCTGGCATGCTGTGGACCACTGTACTCAGTTAGGCAGCCCCTTTTTGCACTGATTTGTCATAGGAGCAGTGATAGAGCTGAAATGTGGTACATGGCGTTTATAATACCCTGACATGCCAATGAAACGCAGAATCTGCTTTTTTGTTGTGGGTATGGGCCATAAAGTGATGGCTTCTATCTTGTCCGGTAGGGGGCTAAGCTTCCCGCTTCCCACCTGAAATCCCAGATATGTGACTTGACTCATTGCAATTTTACACTTGGACACCTTTACTGTGAGCCCTGCTGTCTGGAGTTGGTCTAGTATCGTGTCAACCTGTTTAACATGTACCTCCCAAGAATTGCTAAAAATCACCACATCATCTATGTAAGCTGATGCAAAATTCCATAATTTGTCAAGCAGGCGGTCCATTAATCTTTGGAATGTGACCCCGCTGTTTTTCAGTCCAAAGGGCATAACTGTGAATTCATACAGCCCAACGTCTGTGATGAATGCAGTTTTCTTTTGTGACTGAGGATCTAGGCTAATCTGCCAGTATCCCTTTGTGAGATCGAGGATGGTTAAGAACTGAGCCCCTGCAATCTGATCTAAGATAGCATCTGTCCTGGACATTGGGTACGTGTCTGATGTAGTTATGGCATTCAGCTTCCTATAATCTACACAGAACCAAACTGTCCCATCTGGTTTGAGGACTAACACCACTGGACTTGCCCACTCTCCCTCAGCGATTTTTATTACCCCCGTTCTAACATCTCCTGTATTTCATTCTGTGTCTGAGTCTTGATCTTTCCTGCTGTACGAAACGGTTCTGACCTGACTGGTCCCAGTGTCCCTGTGTCTGTTATGTGTACAATGAAATCGGTCCTGCCCAGTTTGTTGGAAAAAATTTCCTTATGTTGCCCCAGAACTTCAAGGATTTCCCTTCTCTGTGAATCACTCAACTCGCTGGAGACATTTACAGCTTCCAGTGGCTGATCTCCTTTTGTGTCTTGCAAAAGGTCAAGTAAAGGTGTATAAAGGTTGTCAGGTGAGCTATCTCCCTCCTCCAGACAGACCATATTTACTTCTGTTCCCCATGCGTGATAGGTTTTAATCCTGTTCATGTGGAATTCTTGGGTCCCCGCTTTGGTGTTGGGTTTATCAACCCAGTATGTGACTTTGTTTTTTCTTTCCAGTATCTGGTAGGGGCCTTCCCAAGAGGTGTGTCCTCCTACTTTGTTTGGAGGCTTCATAATGAGGACCAAATCTCCTGGTTCATAAGTCCTGGCCTTGGTTGTGCTATCATATATCTGTTTTTGTTTCCCCTGACTCTCTTTAAGGTTCCCTCTGGCTTCTGCTAGCATTTCCCTAACGTTATGTCTGAAGTTTTGGACATATCTTGCTATGGGTTCCCCTTCAATCTCTATATCACCCTCCCAGGAGTCTCTGATTAGGTCTAGGGGTCCCCTTACTTTCCTTCCAAAGAGTAGTTCAAACGGTGAGAAACCCGTAGATTCTTGTGGGACCTCTCTATATGCAAATAGTAAAAATGGGATCAATTTATCCCAACTGCCTGCTTTGCGCTCCATAAATTTGGCTAGCATTGTTTTAAGTGTGCCATTAAAGCGTTTCACAAGCCCATTTGTCTGTGGATGATAAGGTGCTGCTGTAAGGTGAGCCACGTCACATATTTTCCACAGGTGTTTAAATATCTTAGACATAAAATTGGAGTCTCTGTCTGTCAGGACCTCCTTAGGGAAACCTACTCTGCTAAATATGATTATCAGAGTGTCTGTAACTGCAGGTGCCTCTATATTAGTGAGGGCTTCAGCTTCTGGGTATCTGGTAGCAAAGTCTATCAAAACCAGTAAGTATTTCTTCCCAGTTTTTGAGGGCTTCTTTACAGGCCCTACTATGTCCACAGCCACTCTGTGGAAAGGGACTTCACTTATGGGCAGGGGATGCAAAGGGGCCTTCTTAGGGCCTGTTCCCTTGTTGTGCTTCTGGCAGGGGTCACAGGTCTCACAATAACTTTTTACATCCCTGTAAACCCCTGGCCAATAATACAAGGCTTCTAGCCTGTTCAGAGTCTTTGAGACTCCTAAGTGTCCTGCAAATGCGTGTGCTAATTTTAATATCCCTTCTAAACCTTTGTGGCACTACCAGTTGTTTATTGGGGTAGCCTCTGTCTCCCTGGGATGGGACTCTATACAGCAATCCCCGCTCGCATTTGAAAATACCTCTGTCCTGATTTGCTGAGAAGCTGCCTGATCCTTGACAGAGTACTGTCAGTTTCTAGCTGCACTCTGAACTCTGTCTGGGATTCAGTCAGTGCCTCCCTGGCTTTTGCCAAGTCTGAGGGTTGTATGTCTGGACTTGGGTCGTGTGTACCCTGGTCCGTAAGCACCTCCTCTACTCTGGGACCTTCCCTGGGTGTGGTCTGTATGTAAGGGGTTTCTGTCTCTGTGTTGTTAGAGGCTACACAAATGGACACAGTTTGGCTCTCAGGGCTCTGTTCCTCAGGGACCCTCCCTTGGATCCTGGTGTCTGGTTCCCTCCCAGACTCCTGTCCCTGTTCTTCCCTTGCTTTGGGGTGTTGCATTGATTTGGCCTGTTCTTCCTGGCAGGCCTGACTAGCTGCCATGGCTGTATGCCACCCCCATATATCATCTCCTATTAAAAGGTCATGCTTCAAGTTATCTACTACTGCCACTTCCATGGGTCCTTTCAGCCCTTCCCATTCCAATTGTATTTCTGCAATGGGAGCTGGTGTAGATCCAGACACCCCTTCAATGAGAATTGTTGTACTTGGATGGATACACTCCTGGTATCACCCTTCTGCTGGCTAGTGACATTTCTGCCATAGAATCCCTCCATCCTATGCAGGGTACATTGTTAATCTTAGCCTCTCTCATTTGCTTCCTTTTCTCTTCCCTCACATTTGTGAATTTGTAGGAAGCCAGTGTCCCGTCTGGGATCGTTTTCTGTATGGATAGGAAGTAAGCCCCTGCCCGTGCTGAGGTTTCTTCCCCGTTCTCTCTGTCTGGGCAGTTCCTTGCTATGTGCCCTGACTTTTGGCAGTGGTAGCAATTCCCATGGCCCACCCTAGGGGTCCGAGGTGAATTTGGCCCTTGAGCCTGGGGATCTCCAACCCTCCTTCCCCCCTGTCCTCCCCCGGGCTTGTTTTGGGGAGACCTGTTGGGTCCCTCCTGTTGGGGTCTGTTTCCCCCCTGGCCCCCTCCACCCCCTTGGGGTGCCTCATGGCCTTCCCTGTTTTGTTTAGGTCGGAAGCCTGTTTTGTAATCAGGGCTATATTTCTTGTTGCCCTGGGATTTTGATTGATCCCCTTCCCCCTTGGGACCTTTGGCTTGAAATTCAGCCCTGGTACACATATACTCATCCCCAATCTCAGCTGCCTTTTCAAGTGTAATCACCTTTCTCTCTAGAACCTGTGATTTCACTGGTACAGAACATGCATTTAAGAACTGTTCTAAAGCAACTAGTTCTAACATTTCTTCAGAAGATTTTACATCCTTTCCCTTAAGCCATTTAAGCAAGTTATCTTTCAATATACATGCATATTCCTTGGGGGGTACCTCCTCAATTGTAAGAGTTCTAAAATGCTCTCTATACACTTCTGGTGTCACTTCATATCGAGCTAAAACAGACACTTTAAGGCATTCAAAAGTAATATTACCATTTGATCCCTCCGCTGTGTTCGAACCCTCTAGTGTATTATACACAGACAATGCTTTACCCGTCAGTCTCGGGACAATCACAGGCACCCACAGGTCTGCTGGTACCTCGTTGTGCCTGCAGATTTTCTCAAACGTGGAGAAGAATTCCTCTGTGCACATCTTCTCCTCGAAGGGTGGGATTAGTTGTGTGTAACGTTGGATGCGCTGTTCTCTTGGGTTGGTGGTGTTGACTGGCTCTGGATGGTCTCTGTGGGGCAGTTTTCCTGTCTCCCTCACCATTTGCAATTTGTGCTGCTGTTTGTCTTTTTCCTCGTGTTCTAGCCTCAGGCGCTCCCTTTCATTTTCATTTTTCATGTGTTCTAGCCTCAGGCGCTCACGTTCCATTTCCATCTTTTGCCATTCCCGTTTCTGTTCCCACTGGAGTTTTTTGAACTCCAGGAGTTCTTTGCTGATGGTCGTTGTCTCTTCCTCATCGTTGGAGGAGTCCTCCTCTTGGTTGTGTGAGGAGGATGCATCCTTTCATTGCTGTTGCTGCATATAGTTCCAGAGAGCCTGTCTCATCTGTTCTACATTAAGTTCAGATGGGTCTATCTCCCTACTGTTGCATTCAGTAATAAGCTGTTCCTTTTTCATTTTTTTTCAGACCCTTGATGCTCTGAGCTATCTTTGTTCACTGCCCCTATACCTGAAATGAAACAAAAACCCTGCTTTGCACTGAATCAGTTCAGCCTTCTGATGCCACCTGGTGGCCTTTTCATGTCGGAGCCCTGCTATGCAACGCTTACACGTGCTGCTATCTGAATTTCCAAGCGGGCTAGTCTGGGCTAGTCCCTCTGGCCCTTTATGCTCTTCTTAAATGTTTTACGTGGTTCAAATGGGGTACTCCAGAGTACTGGCCTGGTTCGCCACTGTCACCAGGATCGGGGTCCCCCTCTTTCTCTAGGCTGCCCCCTGACTGCCCACTAGGCTAGCCGCAACCCAGTTGCCTGTGCCCTCATGGGTTCCCAAGTGATCAGAAACCCTCACCACAATCAGGGAGCTTTCAGCGGTCCGCATCCCCCAGAAACACCTCCCCTTGTTCTCCCAGCACAGCTGTAACTCAGAGAACCTTCTTTGACCACCCATAGATTGGAAGACTTCACGGTGGGATTGTCTTATATAAAAAGGTCACTCTAGGCTCTCACCTAGATAGGGTACCCCCTTAGTGAACCCCCCAAGGCTGAATAAACACAGAAGCACGCTAGGCTTTATTATAAAACATATATCAAGTAAATACAATTATAAGGTCAGATGGTGCAAGTCCACAAATCAAATATAAAGCAAACACATTCTAAAATCCACTGAAGTTCCCTAACTGTCCTCCTACCCTAGGGCACTGTCCAGGTCCATCAGAGTCTCTCATGGCCTTGATACTCGGTCCCTTTAGTGAATTGAAAAAAAGTCTCTAGTTCATGGTTGTGCAGCCTCTCCTGCAAGCTGCTTACTCTTTGCTGGTCAAGATGGAAGAGAGAGTGTAGAGATCCTGTCTCTTCTTTTCTTTGCAGGGGGCTCGGGTCACTTCCCCCTCCTGCTCCTTTTGTTATTCTGAGCTGGTTGCAGATCCCCCCGGGCGTTACCTTAGCAACAAAATGCTTGTTCTGCCTAATAATGGTTTTTCTGTCCCCCCACCCTGCCAAACCAGTTCAGCAGGGTGGTAAGGCTCAAAATCTTCTGATCTTTACCTTTAGCTGTTTTTCTTAGTAGCCAAATTTATCCCCAGTACCCCAAATTCTGTGTCCCATTACCCCAAATGTCTGTGTTACCGCCTTTTCCCCATGACACACCCATTGTTTAAATGTTATGTTACTTGGTTTGCTTATCCTTGCGTAGTAGTTCTGTTCAGTCATGTAGTCTGAGACTGCATCTGCTTTTCAGTGCAATGTTTGGGGCAGTGTTGCTACTCCTGTTTAGTTTTTAACCAGACATACTTCCATAGTACTGAAGGGAAGCAGCTGACAGATGGAAACATGCAGTAGTACAACACTAAGAATGTGGGGGTGGGGAGTGGGGATTTTCAAGATAGCAAACTAAGGCTCAATAACTAAAATCTCAGATATTTATCTGATACAGACAGGTATCTTGTGTTTGCAATCCTGGAACTGAAAATTTAGTAAGAGAAAGATCTGTCCCAAGTTGTTTTGCCATCTTGGGTAAAACACCTCCAGGGTCCTTCCCTATATTGCAATTCCTAGGCTGGGGCTTGCATGGAGAGGGAAAAGTTGGGAAGGTTGGGAAAGGGGTGAGTTGATCATGCCCCCTACCAGACAGCTAATCATCGGGGAACCAGAGCACTCCACCTTGTCCACACTACAAACCTTGGACTGAAACTTGTAATGCATATAGGTCAGAAGGCTGAGATCAGGGAGCAGGATACTGGTTTGGACTTGTGTGAGTAGCACTCAGAAATCTGCAGAACCCCTCATTGCTGACATCAAAAGATCAGCACCCTGAACATGTCATATACACTGTTGAATGGGTGGGTGAGCCATAGCAAAATGAGCTAATATTTTCTTCTTTGGCTAGAGACAGAAGTAGAGAGACATTCCTGGAAATAAAAAAAAGTCAGAGTTAATCTCCTTTCCTCAACTATCCCTGCTTACTTAGAACATGGGAGTAACCTCAAGCTAAAATTTGCAGGGCATGCTGACCCATGTAAGCTCCACCCTTGTATCTCTAGAATTGCACAGGGAGAGGGAAGGAGGAAATCACTATAATTACTCTCATGACTTATGAACTGCTTTATACTAGAATGATCATACAGTTAAATTAGTCCAAGTTATTTATATTTTATTCTATAGTAAGATACTTAAAAGGGGATCTGGTTAAATTGTTTAGATTAAATTAGAACAACTCTATCTCCCTCCCCACCCGCAGCTCAAATGTAGGCCCCTGACCCTCCTATTCAGAGAAAGTTTGCTTAGCCTCTCTTTAGTTTGTTTTCAATTTCAGTGCTTCCAGGTTACATCCAGAAGCAGAAATACTGAAGTAAGGCCCTTTTCAAATGGACCACGGAGGTGCCGCGGTCCATGGGGGATGGGTGGAGGCGGTGGCATGTGTGCAGCGCGTGTGTTGGACGGCACACGGACGCACACCCAACTCCACTGATCCCCATGCATGGAGGCACCTCCATTTCCTCCAGTGCCTCTGTGCCTGAGGGATGCACGCGCCCCCATCGTCAGTCACATGGATGCCCCTCCTCCCCCACGCAGTTGCACATGTGGGCAAGGGGGGGCATCCATGTAAAAAGGGCCTAAATGTGGGGAAAAGGTTGGTTTGGTGGAAGCTGTAAGTGTAAGAAATTGTTTGTGAAAAGCTTTTTTTCCTAACACCACATTTGGTTACATTTGTAAGCCCATAGATGCTTATTCAAACCAAACTTACTGACTTTTTGAGCTCTCACCCATAACTATTTATAATAGGTAATATAACATCTTTGGATTTATTCTGTTAAACACACACACACACACCAGCAAAGTATAAAATCAATTTATGCCATCCCTAGATGGACAAGAAGATTAGTTTGTTGGTCTGGAGCAGGCAGACCTTTATTACAACCCTGAACAGTTAGTTGTCTCACAAAATCTAAATTAATTACACTCGAATTTGTCCCTGCCCCAAACCTGCTTCAAAATGAAATTGAAAACCTGGAGTGTGAAATTAATGAATCCCCACTGCCTTAGATCCTCATGTCATTCATCAGTAACTGCAGGACAGAGAGAAACAGTTCTTCCCAGGGAATCTCTCTGTTTGTCTTTTATTTTGCTTCATTAACCAGGTTTAGAGGTAAAGGACTATAAGGGAAGTTAAGGAAGTGTACAAAAAGCACAAATGTTAAGAAAATATACAAAAAGCAAGGAACTGGCAGAGAGGACTAAGGAAGGATGTTTATTTATTTATTTATTTATTTATTTTAAGAATTTTATATCCCGCCCCTCCTGCCACAGGCAGCCCGGGGTGGCTAACAACACCAATACAAATACAAATATAAAATATCATAAAACAAATTAAAACGTTATACAATAATAATAACAATGGTAAAAAAGGAACAAAAACCCACCCCAACCCTCACCAGTCTCCCCACCACCTAGCCACCCGTATCCCTCTCCCTGTTACCGGGGGTAGGGGAAAGGGCTCCACTCACACACACACGGCCTTGGAGTATCGAGGTCAGCACGGGAGCGACCGGAGTTAGGCTGCCCGTCAGGATAGTGTGTGGGCTTTTACCTCTAATTAAAGAGAAC
>QEPC01000841.1:4576812-4599513 GCA_003113815.1 Sphenodon punctatus | reverse complement strand
AGTCCAGGATTACCTCCTGGACCGTCGTTGCTTTGTTCACCACCGACCTCGCATTTAACAGCACCACCACTGGAGACCATCTCCCCTGAGACCTGTCAACCCCCCAATAGCCGTGCACCCCCCCCCCCGGACTGCCCCCCTAGTCCCCCCTCCCCGGCTGTCCCGTCCAGGCTGTGAGGGAGATTACCCCCCCCCATACCCTATCTCCTCTCCCAAAGTATCCCTCCCCCTTCTCCCTGGGTCTCCCTCTCACAGGGAGTCCCTCCGCCCTATTATTCGGGCAATGTCCCTCCCCGTCTCACCAGGAGGCAACCCCCCCATCCCCGTCCTGAGTCTCCCTTTCTCACCGGGAGTCCCCCCTTCCTCATATCCAGAATATGCCCCCCCACTCTCACGTGGAGGCCTCACCCACCCTCCCCAAGGGCCACACCCCTTCCTCTCACCAAGGGGGTTGACCCTTTTCTCCCTAACCCAATCCCCTTGCCCCCCTACCTCATAAAAAACACATCCCACCCACCCCAACCCCTTAAAAACACAAAAATACCTCGTCTCCACATCTCCTACACTGGAGAGGGAACCAGCTGTCCCGGGGTGGGGGGCAGCGCTCCCCTCCTTCTCGGTGGCAAGCCTACGTGGCTCCCAGCCCCAAGCACTAGTCTGGGGTCCCGGCAGCAGCAGGGTTGTGGGGTCAACGGCGGCCAGATGGCGGCGAAGTAAAGTGCCATGTCTTCTCTTAGCCAGCCGGTGGCGACGGTGGAAAGTGCCTGTCCCTTAGCCAGCCACATCCACAGTCCCCAAGGAGGGCCCATATATACTGGGGGGTGGGCCCATTCGACGGATCAGGTCTACCAACTGTCCTGGCCACCATGGCTCCCACAAACGGCCCAACCAATGGCCAACACCGTTTGGGTGTCGCCCAAGGGCTAGCACCCCCAGGGCCCAGCCCTTGCAGATATACCTGTAGGGGGGAGAGAAGAGGAAGGGAGTCAGGTGGCAATCAGTCACTCCCTCCTCTGCCACAGGAACAGCCCAGCCCACCAGCAGAGTCCCCGCCCCCAGGGCCCAGCCCTTGCAGATTATTAATTATTAATTTATTATTATTATTATTATAAGCATTTGTATAGTGCAAGCAGTGTACCTGGTGCTTTACAGAACAGTAAGATAGACGCGGTCCCTGCCTACAGCTTCCAATCTGATAGACACGGAGGGGGGAGACAAGGAGAGGGGACATAGGGAGAGACAAGGGATAAATAACATTCAAGCGGATGCGAGGTCCCAGGTGCACGTGCTTGGCTTGGTTGCAGTTAGGCAGGAGTCTGCGGGGAGGGCAGACAGTAAATATTGAAAGGAAAGTTCTAGCAGGCGTCGGGAAAGGCGATAAGGAAGAGGTGGGTTTTGAGGAGGGATTGAAAGGTGCGGAGGGAGGGGGCAAGGCGGATGTGGCCAGGGAGGGAGTTCCAGGCATGGGGGGCAACAAAGGAGAAGGGATGAAGGCAGTTAGGGGAGCAGGGGAGATGAGGGAAAGCGAGGGAGGGGGCAGAGGAGGAGCGGAGAGTGCGTGCAGGAGTGTGTAAGGAGACTAGGGCTGAGAGGTAAGGGGGAGCCAGGTTGTGAAGGGATTTATAAGTGAATACCAGGAGTTTGTGAAGGATGTGTTCAGGAAGGGGGAGCCAGTGAAGTGAGGAGAGGAGAGGCTGCATGTGGTTGAAGCGACGGGCTGAGTGGATGACCCTAGGAGCGGAGTTTTGGATGCAGATAAGGGGGGGATGGGTGAGAGCAGGGGAGGCCAGTAAGGAGGACGTTGCAGTAGTCAAGGCGAGATGACCATGGCGTGAACAAGGGCTTGGGGCTGAGGAGACAGAGAGAAAGGGGTGAATCTGAGCAATGTTGTGAAGGACGAAGTGACAGGACTTGGCAACAGAGTCGATGTGAGGTTTAAAGGAAAGGTGAGTGTCGAAGATGAAGCCCAAGCTACGGGCTTGGGGAACGGGATGGATGGTGATTCCATCAATAAGGATGGACAGGGAAGAGGGAGAGGAGGGGTAGGGAGAAAGGATAAGGAGTTCAGTCTTAGCCATGTTGAGCTTGAGCTGACATTGGGACATCCAGGCGGAGATATCAGAGAGACAGTTGATGAGGCGAAATTGGACAGAAGGGGAGAGAGAGGGGGTGGAGAGATAGAGTTGAGTGTCGTCAGCATAGAGGTGATATTGGAAGCTGTGGGAGGCAATGAGTTTGCCAAGGGACAGGGTGTAGATAGAGAATACCTGTAGATATACCTGTACACATACCTGTAGGGGGGAGAGGAGAGGAAGGGAGTCAGGTGGAAATCAATCACTCCCTCCTCTCCCACAGGAGCAGCCCAGCCCAGCAGCAGCGTCCTCTGGGGAACCTATACCTTAAAAAGGTATAGAAGATTATGAATGGCTGGGAAAGTGAATAGGGAACTGTTATTTACTCTGCTTCATACTACAAGAATTAGGAAACATCTAATGAAATTAACAGGCAGCAGGTTTAAAAAAGACAAAAACACTTTTTCACAGTGCACACTTAACTTGTGGAACTTGTTGCTATGCAATCATGTGAAGGCCAGTAGTGTAACTGGTTTAAAAAAGGATTAAATAAATCCATGAAGGAGATGTCCATCAATGGCTGTTAGCCAAGATGGTCAGTGGATTCGGCCTCATGCTCAGGTTGTCCCTAAATATCTATTATTGCTGGAAGTTGGAAGTGAATGATAGGGAATAGAGTATTCCATAATTGCCCTCTGGCTTTTTGTAGCTTCCTCTGAAGTATTTGGTACTGTCCACTTGTCAGAAATAGGATGCTGGCGCAGTTGGACCATTGGCCTGACCCAGTATGGCAATTATGCTTTCAGAAGATACAACTGCAGTTTGGAAGTCTGTTAAGGGCCTGAGTGGATTACTGTATGAGAAGAGGCTAAAATAACTAAATATTATACAGCCGCGGGAACGGCTGTATTGTTAAGGCCAGTTCGCATCTTTTTGTTGAATGCAGGGACATTCTATTGCTTACGAAATCAGCACCGTGTAACCTATTTGTCTGCAATTTGGGAAGAGAGGATCACTTGGGTGAGGGGTACAGTCTTTCCAAACCGATTAATCTGTCTAAAACAGATTAAAATTTGGCCCCCGATTAATCCGTTAGCTGCCAGGACCTTCTGGCAGTCCATAGTTCTGAGTCCGTAGCTCAAAGGAATGCGTTCCAGTGGAAGGCAAGTTTACCCAACACATGCAAATTAGGTGAATCTATGCAAATGTATGTATATTTATGTAAATTCATGCAATTGTATGCAAATTATAATCAATTAATTGATTGATTAATCGACCAAAAGGCTTAATTGATTAATCAACTAAAATTTCTAATCGGATTGTAGCCCTAGACGAAAGTGTACGTTTCAAAACATGTTGTGATGTGGAGTGCTGTTAGAGAAGTCAGGGGGTGTTGTGGCGTGTTCCTTTTTTTTGGATTTTTCACAATCTGTCTGGTAGTTTAAAGTTGTAAATTTCTTAATTCCCCATATTAGTCAATTGGAGAGTTCATAATGTCATGTATGGACAGGTAATTTCCCATGTTAGTCAATTTAGAGTTCATAACGTCACACATGCACAGTTTAAGTGAGTCCTGCTACTGTTCCCCATCTGACCCTTCCATTATGCATGTCCTGGTTTGCTCTTTCGGGGTTATTCAGTTAGGGGGTGCTGGGGAGCTGGGGGGGGGAACTTGTCCTGGGGGCCTGGGAAACTGTTGCAAGGGGGGGCACTTGGTATGGGGTAGGGAACTGTCATGGGGGGTCACTTGGTATGGGTATACTTTTAAGATTAAACTCTTGGCTTCTTCCAAGACAACTGTGTTCCCCAGAGGAGCACTTTTTTTTTTACTGCTCCAACCACAAATCGGTGGGAAGCCAAAGTGGTCTGAAATGAAGCCTTCTTCTTGCTTCGTCCCCTCCCCCCACAGAGAAGCCAAGTGGTGAGAGACCCAGCAGCTGGAGCAGTCCTGGGCCCTTCCCACGTCTGCAAGTTCCCATCCTGGTTAGGTTCCCAGAGGTTAGTCAGTTACAGGGGTTAGGAGGTGCTGGGGAGCTAGCATGGAGGTTTCTTGGTGTGGGGACATGGGGACCTGGCACAGGGGGTCAAGTGGAGTGAAGGGAGTGGGGGGATGGGGAGCTGCTGTGCGTGTGTGTGGGTGTGTGTGTGTGTGTGTCAATTGGCATAGGGGGCACCGAGGACCTGGTGCTGGGGTCAGTTGGAGTGAAGGGTGATGGTGATTGTAAGCCACCCCGCGCTGCCTGATAGCAGGAGGGGCAAGGCATTAAATTGAAAAATAAATAAATCTGGCATGGAGGGGGGGCAGTTGGAGTGGGGAACTGTTATGGGGTACCTGGAGTGGGGCAGCTGGGAAGCTGGTGGTGGGGTCACCTGGCATGGGGGCACTGGAGAGCTGGTCACGATGTGAGGGGACTGGGGAGCTGAAGCAGGAGGTTATTTGGCATGGGGGGCTTGGGAGCTGGCACAGGCTTGGAGTGAAGGGGTACACAGTTAGCGGAGTAATTTTGTGTATTCCCCTTTCAAAAAGTAGGGAAATGATGTACTCAAAAAACTTTTCTCTTAAACCAAAGGTTAAGGCCCTTATAAATTCAATTATGCTCCAAAAAGCATGAAAAATTATAAGTTAAGGCTACCACCTTAGCATCCGTGCCTTGTAAGTAGTAAAGATTTTGGGAGAGACAAGAATGCATTCATGAGTTGAGAAATCAATGCCAGGTATGCTGCTGGTGCTATATAAATAAAACAACAATACAATAACAATAATACAGCCTCACATATTGTGCTTGCATTACAACTTAGACCCCATGCACCTACACTTTGTCTTGGTCTTTCAGCCCCAATCCTCTTCCTCTGAAAGTTGGGAGACAACACTGAAGCTTAGGGTTCAACCCAATCCGCATACAGGTTATTTACACAGCACAGTCTTGTTCCAGGTCAGGCAGCGAGCCTCTAGCCAGTCTCAGTACATCAACTACAGTCTCTAGCATAAGCCAGGCCTAGCCAGGCAGCAGTTCACTGGCAGGCTATCAGCAACTCGTTCCCAGCTCTGTTAGGCTCCTCTGTCGACTATAAGAGCCATCTTCGTTCCAGACAGCCTCTCGCAGAGATGTGTTCTCCACTGTGATCAGGAGCAGACTACCTCTTGCTTCCTGGGCTGACTTTCTTTATACTGGTAGCCAGGCCCCAAACAAACACATCAGCGTCCTGTTTCGTGGTCATTTTATGCTCCATTCATAGGCTAGCCAGTGGCCACCAACTTGTGGCAGCACTCTGCCCAATAATCTATATTATAGTTTCACTCAACAATAACCAAGAAGTGGTGGTTGTGTAGAGATGGGGGGGATATATATTGAAGAGAGAGAGAGTAATTGGTTAGGGTAGTGTGAAAAAGGTACAGGTGTGAGTTTTTGCAAAGAGGAAATTTTAAAAGGATATCAGGCACATTTCCTGATGGTGAACTCTATTAAACTGTAGAGTGAGACCTTTGGTAAAGTGGTAGAAGCCCTGTCACTTAAGGTACTTCACACTGGGTCTGAGCAAAGCACTATAGACTATACAATTCACTGTAGGCAGGGACCTGCATTTGTTTAGGGTTGCCACCTTAGGCATATTTTTTCAGGCCACTTATGAAAAATACATGTTGCAGGGCCTGCATTGGCACCTGTGGTACCAATGCAGGCCCTGCAACAAGTATTCTTTATAAGTGGCCTGGAAAAATATACGTAGGTGGAAGTATGTATTTTTCATAAGTGGCCTGGAAAATTATACCTTTGTTGTGTTTTCTCCATTGACATCATTGGAGACAACACAGTAAACACGGATTTCTGAATGTAGGGAACAACTGTGCCTTAGCTGGGGGTGGTAGGGAAAAACAGACTAGAGGGACAGAAAATATAGGGGGGAGCTAGAAAGGGAAGTCTTTTTACTGAATCTAGCATGATCAAAGGAAAAAAGTTGCATTAAAAATAAGACCTGTGGGGAATCTACAAAAAAGAGGGAGACATTCTTTTCCTTTTGTGTGGAGGTGATAGCTCCTAACCCCATATCTGCATGGTTCTTCATGCTAATTATGAATATAAAGTTCCAAAAAGAGATGGAGGAGGGAAGAGATGAAGGATGCGGAGCTGGATGGAGAATGAAATGGCAGGAGAGAGAGGGGAGGAGACATACAAACAGAACAATTAGTTTGAGGGAGGTATTGTGGTCAGCAGATAGAGCAGAGATCTGGGATATGAAAGACCACAGTTCTATTTGTTGCTCCATAACTGACTTGCTATATAAGCTGGGCAAGCCATATAACCTTTCTTTGCTGAAGTTTCTCTATTTGTGAAGGAGAGATAATTATGGTTTTGTACAACACTTTGCAATCTATGATAAAAAGCTTTGTGCATCTGGTAGGTATCGATTAGGTAATTACTTCAGCTTGAAGCAAATGCAACATTTTATTTCCGATTCTAACGTTTCAAGGGAAGAATCTGTAAGCTTCAAGTGTATAGTGAATGCCTGAGATATGCAGGAAAGATCTTGAGGCCTCTAGGGAAAGAAGAATGGGGAAGAAAAGTTTATTTGCTAAAAGAGCAAAATATAATAAACATGGTAATAGCATACCAACAGACAAAAAGACAACTTTGCCATGAAGTGGAACAACTATACACAACCAAAATAAAGATGATCCCATTGATTATTGGGGCACTTGAAGTGATTCCCGAGAACCTGAGTGAGCAGCTCTAGAAAATGCTGGGATTGCAAGATTGTGGCAGGCTGCTGACCATCCTGGCAGAATTAGCTTCATGTAGACCAGCACCCAGCCACTAGCACAAGTATAGATGAGTAGGCATTAGTCAAATTTGGCTCAATCAAAAATAGACAAGAAATAGTAAATCCTGAGAACACGAGACTGGACGGACATGAGAGAGTTTACAAGGGCTAGCACAGAAGGCTTTAGGAGGACTGTTGAGTACTAGGGAAGCTCCCAGGGGAGAGAGGATGCTCTCTAAGGTTTGGCGTTGCAAGGGACCTTATAAGGGGGCAGGATAGTAAACAAGGAGGGGTCTGCTGCAGCTCAAGCACTCTGTAAAGACTTGCACAAAGGCAACGCGTGTTCAGGGTTTGTAATGTAGGACCGACCTGCTGCACAATTATACTGGTGATCCTATGGAGGATTGCAGAGTGGAGAAATGCAGAATCACCAGCAAAAATGCACAGGGGTGTGTGTGTTCCGATGTTACAAACTCTGCACCTGCTTTGCCTTCCAGATTTGCCAGAGGCAGATCGTGCGTGGAAAGTATCGTGGGAAATCGCCCTAACTGATCTTATAAAACCTCAGTCCAAGACATGCAACTAGCCTCCTTCTGGTCACACAAATCTTATTCCCTGAGTTCTGGGTTAATCCTTTCCACCCCAGGCCAGGTGAGCAAGTGGTGAAAGCATGTTAACACTGTGGGCCTGCTCCTGCAGCCACTTACCCACAGCAATTCACCACATCCCTATTTAAATTAGATTCTGTCAGAACTATTGGCTTAAGAAAAAAATCTCTATGATGCAATATCGAGGAACGATGATGATGACATGCTGAGCATAGCGCTATAAAGACGAACTGCTCAATGCTGGTTGATCTGGTCTACCTGAACAGGCATAGCTGATGTTATGCATCACCAGATAGCCCACAATAGGGGCCTAGTGAAGGAAACAGTGCTGTATAATAATTACACACCTGACCCACGATAGTGACCGCAGACTATATTGGGACACAGTGGTAATTATGGACAAGTCTGTAGAGCAAACTAGGCCTGATATTGTCCTGGTGGGCAGAAAGAACATACATGTCCTTTACTGACATAACTGTCATTGGATGAAAATCAGCAAAAGGTGCAGCTAGACAAGGTGAGGAAATATTGGGACCTTTCCTTTGAGGTGAATCAATGGTGACATATGACAAGTGTTCCTGTAATGTTCATTGTCTTGTCAGCAAATAGAGGGGTGGGCAAAGTTCCCAGCCTTAAGAGCTGCATACCAAAATTTTCATATGGTCAAGAGCCACAAGACACATATATGTACATGCAAATCTCCTGTTTTGTGATTGACTGGCAGAGCTAGTGCTCTGTGGTCCTAGCTGCTGAGATTCTGATGAGTAGCTGCAATTTAGCTGTGGACACACGAGTTCAGCGAAGGAAGACATGGGACCAATAAAGCAATGTGGGGCCCAAGACCAGATTTTGCCAAGATCCACACTTGAACGGCCCAAGGACAGCATGTGGCTCCTGAGCCACAGTTTGTTCACTATTATACTACCTGAAATTATTATACTACCTGAAAAGCTGCTCAGAGCTTGGACATTTTACATATCAACAAGGGCATGGGCCTCACAACCCAAAAGGTCATTTTATTTGTGATCCAAGGAATTGTGAGAAGATTCCTGGACAGTGGCATCATTACCTGGTTTGGCACATAGCACCTGCCTCAGTTCATAGAACCTGCCTTGTAATAGGAGGTGGCAAGAATTGTGAAACGTTTTGAATAATAACGATGATAACAGTAATAATGGTGAATGCAACACCCTTGTGTGGATCATCGGCTATGGGGCTTGATCCAGGGGCTTCTGGCTCCATTTCCACCATCTGAGACCTGTTAGGCCAGACAAGTAGCAGACTCGTGACCCTCTGTGTGCTCTATCACCACAACTTCTGTGTGTTCTAGCTACCACTAAAGAAGGACACCCTCCCTGCTAAGGTTGGTGCCTCTTGAATTTTAGAGGTCAAATACACAGCTCAGTATCCACATAGACCTTCCTTTGTAACCTGATGTCCCTGGGTAGGTTGCTGGCCTTGTGGATTGAGTCATGGACCTGTTGCTTTATGAACTGAGGGCACTTCCCCATGTTACCAAATGCACCCAATTTGCCTCTGGGAAAATCTCCAGGAGGCAAATCAGGCATGGGATTGTAACGTGGGAATATTAGCCTGCATGTTTTTGGCAGCAGTCCTGCAGGGAATGCAAGGTCTGATTTACTGGCTTTGCACCAGCTCTGAATCCCCCAGAGGATTGCCGCCAAAAATGCATGTGTTAACTTTCCCACATTACAAACCCTGTGCCTGATATGCTTCCTGGAGATTTTCCCAGAGGCAAATTGGGTATATTTAGTAGTAGTAGTAGTAGTAGTTTATTAGACGTAGCCTTAGGCCATTGCCAACACAGACATAATAAAAATAGACATACAGACAAACATAATTGGTACATAAATAAAATAAGTAAAACACGGTTTTAAAATACCACAATAGATTCGAAAGGAATAAAATGAAGTCTGGACTTGGATTGAGGGGTGGAAAAAGAGTACCCAAGCAGCAAAGACAATCAGAAGGGACAGTATAAGGAACCGACCATTATAGTAACTTGGAGTCCAAAAATAGAGTTCACAGGTTAAAGGCACGCAGCAGAAACTTGGCAACTGCGATTTACTTCCACTGAAGAATCATCTAGGGCAACCTGCAATAATCCACAGGCCGTCCAACCAGGGCATTTGTTCATAACAGGGGAGAGGAGTTCCTCACGTAAGCTGTCATACAAATGACAGTTGAATAAAATACAGGCCATAGATTCCACTTCTAGCCTATCAAAGGGGCACAAGCATTCACTATAGGGCTTAGCACCCATCCGACCCTCCAACAATTTAGAAGGGAGTGCATTGAATCGCGCACAGAGGAACAGATGCTTCTCTCTGAGCGTAAGCTTTGATACCAAATAACTGGCCATGGTCCTTTTCTCGGGGGCCCAGGCTATGAGGTCCCGTATATGGGGGGAATTTCTCACCCTGGCTAAATCCCCTTGCCTATATGTATCCTCTATCCTCAAGAAAATTTCAGCCCTTACCGCCCTAGCATCTTTGCTGGCCACATACAGCTGGGAGAAGCCTAATTCCAACAGTTGTTTTTTTCATAGCCCTAAACCACAAGCTCGTGTACTTGTCCTTGGCCATATATGTAGCCAGTCCTTGCTTGCGTTGATTCCCAGGCTGAAACACCCCAAGCCACAACCGAAAGGCCAATTTTCATGCTGTTGCCAACCAGGGAGTCAAGCCCAGTTCTAACCTGGCGGCCGCCATAGGCGTACCCCTGAGAACCCGCAAAAGTTGTTGCAAAAAAGATGATTGTAACCCATTTAAGTTGGCAGAGACAAAATGGGTCCATAACTCGGCCCCATAAAGAAAACCCGCCTTGACCTTGGTGTTCAATACTTTGACAGCGAGGTTAATACCCCTCCTCCCGTTGAGCACAAAATATCTGAGGATAGCTTGCATAACCCCCTTAGAAGCTGCCAGCACTTTTGAATGATGGGTTTTCCAAGCACCCGAGGCATGGAAATGAATTCCTAGGTATTTAAAGGCTTTAACCTGTTGGATCTGCTGGCCATCAACAGTCCAGTTATAAAGCCTCTGGGACTTGGAAAAGACCATGATCTTACACTTATCTGAATTGATAATCAGCTTATTTCTTGCACAGTAGTCCAAGAAGGCATTCAGTTGTCTCTTCAGCCCTGCACATGTTGAGAAAGAAGGGCTAAGTTGTCTGCAAATAGTAGTGCACCCAACGCTCTTGTAGCCAACTTGGGGTGGAAAATGTGGGGCTGGGCCAAAAGTGGAACCACATTATTGATGAATAGGTTGAACAAGGCAGGAGCTAATACATAGCCCTGTTTAACCCCTTGGTTAACTCTGATAGTGCCTGTTGTGTGTCCTACATAATCAAGTTTAATCCTAAGGGTTGACTCCACATAAAGACTTTGCATGAGTGATGATAACCTCTTATCCATGGATAGCCCAGCCAGTTTATTCCATAAAAGAGGCCTGTTGACTGAATCAAACGTAGCCTTAAGGTCTAAAGAGGCTACGTAAAACTTCCCATTTGCCCCTCTGTACTTTTCGGCCAAATGGTACAAGGTAAGGCATTACTCTATAGTAGAGCGCCCTTCCTGAAACCCAGCCTGCTCAGGGTGCAGCACCTCCGCCTGTTCCATCCAGCATTTTAACCTAGTGAGGAGTTGCTTAGCATACAGTTTGCTAACAACCCCCAGTAGGCTAATTTGTCTATAATTAGCTGGGTCACTGCGTGGCCCCTTGTTCTTATAGATGGGCACTATCACGGCTTCGTCCCAGCCTGCTGGCATACGCCCTGTGTTGTTAATAGCCGAAAATAGAGCGGCAAGTACGAGAACCCACCAGTCCAAACAGGCTTTGATGAATTCAATTTGCACTAAATCCGGTCCTGGTGGTTTGTTGTTTTTAAAGGTCTCTGAGTACAACAGTCTCTTGGTTAGTGACCGCCGGCCAAGCTGGAAGGCTACCAAGATCATTGAGCGCCTTAAATCTGCCCCTCAAGGGTCCGAACTAACATACATATCTTCAAGCAGCTTTTCCCCGGAAGTAGAAAGGACAGGGAGAGTCCATCCTCGTTTAGGTTTCCCTAGTGCTCCATTTATCAACTGCCAAAATGTCCTCGAGTTTTTAACCTGAGAAGCTTCAATAAGATCCCACCACCTACTCTCCCCATACGAATGCTTCTTATGCCTCGTTAGCAGCTCTTTGTAATCCTTTTTCTTAGCGCAAAAGATTGCCAACAATTCAGGAGGACCTTTACACCTCTTCGGGCCTTCCTACAATCTAGATCGTACCATTCCCTGGATCCCTCTATACTTTCCCAGGACTACTTCTTAGCCTGCGAGAGATCCCAGATATACTGGTATAAGCACAGACTGAGACTATCGAAGGCATTGAGCACAAGGTAAGCATTTTCCTCCCGGACTATATACTCCTTACTGTTGACTTCGGACACCCCCTTTAAGAAGGAGCTCAACAAGTCCACCAAGTGCGGGTCCCATCTGGTGGAACAATAGCCCACCTGCCCCAGTGATGGAACAACCCCACTGGGGAGGGGAGTGGGTCCCTTACCAGGGATGGTAATATCCAGGGTAAGTGGGAGATGATCCGAGCCCATGCCGTGTCCCACTATAAAGTCCTTGATAAAGGGCAGGACACTGGGGGCAACCACAATGTAATCCACAACACTGGACCCCAAGAAGAGTAAATTCACCCTGAGCATCACCAAAGCCTGTGCCATTTAGTATGTGCAAGTGCAAACCGGCGGCCAGATTCACCAATCCGATCCTGGATGCATTTATCTTCCTGTCCCTAAATCGTCTAAGACCCAACCCTTCAGGGGGCAAAGGGACCGGAAGTTCGCAATAAGGGGCTAAAACCTCATCGTCTGGGCCAAGCCTGGCATTGAAGTCACCCATCATAATAATCAGCGACTTAGGGTGGCTAAGTGATAGTTCCTCTATACATTTTTCCAAGCTGGACCAAACGTCCGATTCGAACGACCCCGCATTAACAGGCGGGACGTAAACATTGAGTATAATCATCTGACGCAAGGCCTGTCGCAAGATCAGCCCTAACATGCACGGAGGTAAAGCTATCTCAATAACTGACTCAAAGAACATATTTTCAGCAATAAAGCAACCCAAACCCCCTCGGGGGCGACCCCTTGATTTTACAGCTACCGCTGGGAGGAAAAAGGCTCTATAGGATTCCAATTCCGGCACCCTTTCCCCCCATGTTTCCTGGGCAGTATAATGTGAAATCTACTTAAATAAGCAAAAAAAGCCGTATCACCCTTGTGGGTCTGCCATCTGGCTATATTCCAGGAACAGATAGAAAGGGACACCTGTTCATACTGCTCATCCAGTCACGAGCCCATCACAAGATTATTCCCCCCAAATCCCAGGGCCAGGGGGTTGGGGATTGATGCCTTAATACTGGGGGGCCTATGGTTGATTACTCGGTTGCTCACTGCCCCTACCAAATCAGAACCCTGGGATGCCCCCTGCACTTGCTCGAGACGGTTGGGGTCGGTGCCCCGTTGTATTAAGGGGGCCACTTCGTTAGTGCCAGGGCCTTCTATAACAGCTGGCCCATGAAGGTCCAAGTCTCTAATATTTTCTGCATCTGGGATGGGCCTCGGGAAGAAGCCAGTAGTGTCCATCAGCTCCCTTTTGGACACCAATTCAGGGTTATTGTGCCAATGGTACAAGGCACTAAAGGGAGTAGGGGCTAAAATAGCTGCCTCCATGTTCTGCTCCTCCTTGGATGAACTATTGTGGAGAATGGCATGGGCCAAAGTATTCTCCACCCTATGCACCCAAGTCCCGGTTCCCTTCAAACCTCCCCGCGCCCTCCACAGATCATAAACAACACCCTTCTCCCTGAATCTCCCACCTGCTAAAGCGGCCCCTGGTCAAAAGTGCCGTAACTTTGGCAATATCCCTGGGATACAACTTGACCCTAGTAAGGGTTTGTATAAATGCAGATAATTTATTCAGGTCCAGGGTCCCATGCCTCAGAAAACCATATCTTTTGTTCCTATTTATATAAAGAGTGATGGCCAAGGACCAACACTCACTGGTATCCTGAGGCCAGACTTTACCTAAGTTGGGGTCCTCCTTTACCCTACCCTTCTTGTGTCTTGGTAAGGAACCCCTAGCGTGGGTCAACTGAGTGCAGTGCGGCTCCCTCAAGTTTGGGCTATTAGATGACAAAGGTTGGTCCTGTTGTCCATATTCAACCCCAAAATGATGCATCTTGATATTAAGTAGGTCCTCCAGCTCGGGTCTGCCTCAACTACTCTGCAGTTCATCCAATTGAATTCCTACATCTATCCCCACTTGCGGAGACACCTCACTCATCCCACCCTTACCCGGGTGCACTGAAGAGAAGTCACAATGGGCCAGGGGGAGGGCCTGCATCTTACTGCTGGAAACACCCTGCAGCAACCAAGTAAAATTGTCGGTTTGAGTGGCCACTTTGCGTCCCTGTTGCTCCCCCAGTTTGGCGGGCTAAGGGGAGACATTGTCTTGATTAAACCTATTGAACTTAAGCCACAGCCCACCCACCAGCACTTTCATTGAGAAGAGTAGATCGTATGATTGGTCTAACTTCTCTTCCAATTCCTTGAATCGCGTGTCAGTATTGATCTCTTGCCTTACCACAAAATCATCAAATTTTTGGTTTAGGATTGCCAAGTGCGATAGAAAGTTCGTAGACTGGTGGTAAACCCCCAAAATGGGAGAGGTCTGTGGAACATTGGAGGGGCTTGCCACTGGGTAAGCTGGGGACTCTGCAAGTCAGTTTTGCAGGGTACATTTTGTAATGTGGGAAAGTGCCCCGAGTCCTGAAGAGGTCAGCTGAAAGATCCTGCTCTGTCAGCAAAGTCAGAAGCACTCACGAACCTTTGTGTGGTCTAGTTACCTGCACTAGAGGGGGACAAGAGTGCCCCTGCTACATATACAAAGAGAAAGTGTATGTTCTATTTTTAATTTAGTAAATTATCATTGGTTCAAAAGAATAATCTAAAAAGAGCCAAAATCATTAATTGCTGAAGTTTCACTTGTGTATACTAAACAGACTTTCCAAAAGTTACGAAGCTCCACTAAATTCCAACTGTTATTATGTTAGCTAGTATTTCCAAAGTGCCCAGCAATGTTGAGTACCATAAAGGGCCCTGATTTTCAGAAAGTGCTGAGTTCCCTCCTTCTGAAAACCAGACTCAATGTGTGTCATGTTGGGTACCCAAAAGCAGAGGAACCCGAAATCATGAATCATGTGTGTCACATTGGAAAATAATGGCTGTTACTATTAGCTGTCCATGGTGCTGAACCAGCCCTGCTCTCTTTCCACCAGTTTTAGAAAGGGGTAGGAAGAGAGAGTGAATTATAGTGACAAACAGGTGAGACTCAGCCAGCCTTCGTGCTGCGCTGATTGCCAGCTTCCTGGCATGTGGCCAGTACAATCACTACTGAGCTGAGCTGGAGGCAAGTGAGAAAAATACCACTGAGGCTCTAAGATGAAGCTGTTGGCCCCTCCAGGTGTGGCATTTGTTACTCGTAGTTCAGTTCCCCATCATGCCTTCCCTCCCATTGTTTATTCTGGAGCTCCATTTCTGTGTAACTGCATCTCCTAGATCAGACATTTAGCAGTGATAGTGGAATATGGCTTACAGAGCTGTGCAACATTAAAGTTTCAGAGAACAGGGCAAAATTACTGCCCAATTATTAGCGTCACTAGGTGGCCATTGTACATGCATTCAAATATTACTACCTAGTCACTTTCTGTCTCTATTCTGTTCTTTGTCTCTTTCAATCTCTTCACTTTCTCTATCTCATCCTCTCTCTGTGTCACTCTCCATTTTGCTTAATTAATTATTGTTTGCACAGTGCTTTGAAAATGCAAAGTGTATTGTGAGTGTTAAGTGTTATTGTTATTATTTCTCCCTTTTTGGCTCTTCTCTTTGCATTCTTCTCTGTGTATTCACTTTCCTTTGTGCCTTCTGCAGACAGAATATGCAGGACTAAATTATTTTTAAGTGCATAGAGTAATTACAGAAATGATTTAATTACTCAGTTAACACAGTTCTTCACAAAGTGTAATCCACTTCCTGCAGACTGTCAGAGACAGAGAGGGGAGTAGGTAAAGGAGATGGACAATCTTGGAGTGCAGTATAGAATGAACAGTTTAGAATGCAGCTGGTTATTTTCTTGAAACTTACTGGTCCACAGTCAAATTAGCTCGCAGCAAAGCCTCTTCCTTAGAGTTGAGTGAAGACTTATGCCCAGCTTCAAATCCATTCAAACCATAGGTGCAAGGGTCAGTATGTACACAATCCTTTATTGACAGATGGCAAGATTCAGTTATGGACACAGGGCTCACACAAGGCCTACAGCAGCCTATATAAATGTTCTTTGAATCCTTGGAGTAGGACCTAAGTGGCCCAGGACATAGGCTGCTGTATAGTCCTTCAGCATTAATGTACCCCAAAAGCCTCCCTTGATAAAGCAGGCCTCCTTTATTTCTGACCAACAGTGCCCTCTTGAGGGTTTCCAAGGAGCAGCATAGTGGGAGTTATGAAAGCATTTCCTGTAATGCTCTGTTCCTTACTTCCCTCTCCCACATCTATAGCTTGAATGGATCTGAAGTTGGGGATCCCTAAGATAAGACTATAGGACTTCTACTAACCTTAGGTAGCAGGAGGATTTTCTCACTGTTGCTGCTCTCTGTAATGAATGGCAACCCAACCTGACTGCACATCCTATCAAGATTGGTGCCACACACATTTTTGACCACCAGTCTGTTTCACCCCTGGGTGGCCCATCCATCTAAAGGTGGACCTACCAGATGTGCAGGCAAGGCAAGACTGTGCCTGCTCCGGGGCAGGCTCGCTGGTGGCACTCTGTAATATTCCAGGGTGCCGCCCGCGGAACGGGCCAGACAAACCTGAGGCTGCCTGAAGCAGAGCAGCTGGCAGTCTGATGTGCGGACCCATGCTGCTATTCTACTTCCAGCCAGCCATTGTCCCAAACACCACCATAGAGTTGTGGGCGCAAGCTTAGAGCATTGGATGATTGCCCACAACTGTATGGTGTGTGTGTGTGTGTGGGGGGGGGGGAACCACACAGGTGGGCTGGGGAACCTGCTGGGCCTGTCTGAGCCCAACCCAGGTGGGTCTGGATGTGGGCAGACGTGGTGGAGCTGGGAGCAGCTTCACTGTAGGCTGCCTCCGTGCCCATCTAAAACCACCCTTGGACTCTTTCCTGGCCCATTCTGGTTGTTCACACGGTGCCTGGGGCAGGTATTCTTCTCTGTACTCACCCATTCCTGATGCTGTCTCAAGCATTTGGCTTTCTGCAAGCATAGTCCAGTTCATGGGCCTCCACCCATGGTACTCTGACCTTTGCCTGGGCTAGGTCTTACTGTCTGTAGTCTCCCCTTTTCTGGAGGGTTGGATCTGTGCATATTTTCTACTCTTCTGGAGTTGGAGTGTCCTCCATAGCCCAGTCATCCTCTTGGGTGCAGCTGGGGTTGCCATACCTCCTCTTTAATCCAGGACACATGAAAAATACATGGTGCAGGGCTGCATGGGTTCCAATGCAGGGCTGTATTGGAACCAATGCAGCCCTGCACCATGTATTTTTCATAAGCATCCTGGATTAAAGGGGAGGTATGGCAACTCTAGGTGCAGCACTCTACAGGAGCTGGAGGGTCTTCTGCCCCCCCCCCCCCAGCTGTCTACTTGAGGGGGCAGCCCTTTGTCCTCTAGACCCTTCTCTTCTGGAGCCAAAACCCCTCTGGGCATGCTGTCTTCCCCTACTCCTGCCTTGGCCCCCCTTGCTTCTTCCTCAAGGTTTTGAGGTGGTCCTGGGACTTCTTTCAGAGCTCCTATGGTGACTGAGCTGCTGGTAATTCTCCTTGTTCCCCATCAGTTTTGCTTGTTCCTCTGTGGGTCACCACTACAATGGGCCCAGACTCTTGCGCAAACCGTACAGACTTCTCCAGGCGTGCTTACTCCAGTGGATTCTCACATGGCTGGGCCCTCACATGAGTCCTCAGAGTAGACACAAGTGGTAGTTGCCAGTTTCTCATTAATGGGCTTTTCTCAGGCCAAGGATGGCCAGATACGCACATTTTATAGGACACTTATGAGAAATACAGGTTGAGGGTCTGCATTAGAGCCAGTGCACCCCTGCAACCTGTATTTTTCATAATTTGTCCTCTAAAATTTGCATATTTGGCCACCCTACTCAGGCCCTGAGCCCTATTCCTCCCTGCTGGTATTCTAGCCCTAGCCCTGTTGACTGGGCTACTTTTGGTATATTGCACCCCTAACTTCAGAGGGGCCACCTGCTCTTTCCTACCGTGGCCTCCCTCTATCTTACGCACAAGGGGGGTTACCCCACCCTTGACTAGGGGCTTCCAGGCAGCTTGCTCTCTATTAGCAGCCACTGGGCGCACTAAGGCCCTTCTGGTCTTCGTCCTGCCCTTTAGGGCCTTCCTGAATCCCCTTGCCCCTCCCTGGGTGGGGATCAGGGTTCCTACCTACCTCCCCAGCAGAGTGACTACAAGCTGGCTGAGGCACTTTGCACCCTGCTGACTCTCAGATGACCCTCCACCTGGTTGGACTAACTGTCCTAATATAGCTCGAGCCCATCATGTGACTAGCCCCTGCCGGTCACATAATCTTTGCTCCCTGGGCTCCAGTTTAACCCCCTCTATGCTGGCCCTGGGTGAACAAGTGATAAAGTGCTCAAATGCTGCGGGCTGCACCTGCAGCAACTTACCTACAACACCGCACCTCATTTTTACATGAGGTGGAGGAGGAAAGTTTATGCTGTCCCTTTCAGAAAGCACTTTAAGGATTTAAGTAGGAAGTGGCCAGTGCCTGCTAGCTATTCAATGACCCTGTTTGGGGAACTTGGCCCTGGCTACTTTAAAGACCTGTGGTAGGCAATAAAGGAATAGATGGGCCTTAAGGGAAAAGCAGGGAAAAACAGCCAGGACAACTGATGCTCTTGTGACAACACATAAGGCAAGAAGTGAGGGTATTAGGATTCTGTAAGGTTGAGGGTTCTTGAGGGTTAGAGGGACCTTATTTGAAGGAGGAGTGAATGAAGAGTATAGAGCAGCTCCTTGAAGTTCTCTGGTTCCATGTCTCTCAGCAGAACTGAAGGATTGGTTTACTTTGGTATCATTCATGACCTGGACTCTGAGTAAAGCTTTTCAAGCTGTTCTGTGTGTCAATGGCTAATGGATGTCAGAGCTAATAGAGTGCAGATCTTCTAGCACATGACATTACAACCAAGGCTCACATACCAACTGTACATGAGGACTAAGCATGTCACACCTACCATCACAGTAAGTGATATAAATTAGTGCTGCAACTTGGTCCTCGGAAAACACTGAGGACCGATGTATTCACCTTGATTTTCCGAGGTCCAAAGTTCCAAGGATGGGCCCCGAAACTTTGGTCCTCGGAAAACCTCGGCCAAGTACAGCTGAGTACAGGTGCTAGAACCCTGTTCCCCCTTTCCTGGGCCCCGCTAACCAGGAAGAGAATATGCCAGCAGGGCCAAGGAAGAGGGGCAGGGGCCTAGTAGGGGCTCTGGGGTGGGTGCTTAAGGGATGGGGGCTCAGGCGTATAGTACTCACCCTCCGAAGTGGGTCTGGCAATGCATGGCTTCCTCTGGGACCAGGCAAGTTTAAAAAAAGAAAAGAAATCTGGGCATGCTCAGAACGGCTGAATGGCCCCTTCTGAGCATGCTCAGACCTTTCCAATATGGGGCTGGCAATGCCAGCACACTGTGGGCGCCATCTTGGAAAGCTCTGAGCATGTTCAAAAGGGGCCATTCAGCCCTTCTGAGCATGCCCAGATTTTTTCCCTTCTTTTTAAAAACTTACCCAGCCCTGGAGGAAGCCATGTGTCACTGGATCCACTCTGGAGGGTGAATACCTCTGAGCCCACACTAGACCCCCACCTCATCTTCCCTGGCCCATTCCCTCCTCACCAGGCTCCCTCTGGCCTCATCCTCACCCCTGCCCTCAGAAGCTGCCTGAGTATTCTCCGAGGCTCCTTGGATCGGCCTGAACACTCAGGACTGGTCCTTGGACCCTCGGAAATACTCGTGAATATTTTAAAAAATATTCAGTGCAGCCCTAATATAAATCTAAAGAACAGGACAACAATGGCTTGTGATTTTAGTTGCCTTAGATTTTTCTCAGTGGGGCTGATCCCAAACCCTGCGGATCCCGTGCGTGCATGCACATGATAGCACAATATGCCAGCAATGGAGATCTGTGCAGTTTGCATGCGGCAGTGCACACACGCGGCTGCACACAGGATCCACGGGGCTTGGGATCAGCCCCACTGGCTTGAGACACATTTGCAGTAGTCTGAGTTTAGAAAGTGCTGAGTACTGCATAACGAAAACAAGGCTCCTTGAAGGTGTTGCCAAGCCTCATCATCATGAGGGGCTACCTACGTGGGGCTTCCTATGGTGGCGGCTCAGAAGCTGCAACTGGTGCAGAATGCGGCGGCTCGGCTCTTGGTGGGGCTGGGCCGCCGGGAGCACATTGCACCAGTGCTCCGATCTCTGCACTGGCTGCCAGTAGTCTTCTGGGCCCAATTCAAAGTGTTGGTTTTAACTTATAAAGCCTTACACGGCCTGGGCCTTGCGTATCTGCGAGACCGCCTCACTCTCCGGGTTCTCAATCGGCCCCTGAGGTCTTCTGGGGGTGCCACGTTGGAGGTCCCCTGGGTTTCCCGAGGGGCCATGCAGGACAGGGTGTTCTCGGTGGCCGCGCCGCGCCTTTGGAACTCCCTCCCGGTGGGGGCCCATCTGGCCCCAGACCTCCCGGCTTTCCGTAGGAACTGTAAGACCTGGCTGTTCCGTCAGGCATTTGGCAAGGGAGAGGGGTAGGGGTGGGATGGGTGGTGGGTGGAGTGGGTTGTGTTTTCCCCTGCTTTTGTTAATTATGTTTTAAAATGTTTAAATGGTTTTATATTATATTTTTATATTGTATTTTTATTGTTAGCTGCTCTGGGCTGCCACGTGGTGGGAAGAGTGGGGTATAAGTATGTTAAATAAATAATAAAATAAATAAATAATAAATCATGGTGGTTCATTATCCCCACAGTAACTCTCCTGTGGGGACCCACAGGGTTCCATTCTGTCACCCCTCTTGTTCAATGTGTATTTAAGGCTGCTAGGCAAGACTGTGCGTAGATTTGGGATGCGGTGCCATCAGTACACAGATGACACCCAGCTCTCACTCTCTTTTTCATCTAACCAGGTCCTGCAGTCTTGGTGCTGAATTTGGTGCTTGGCTGCCATTGGAGACTGGATGTAGGCAAGCCAATTGAAGCTGAATCCAGAAAAGACTGAGGTGGTGATGGGCTTGTGACCTGGAGGGGGCAGGGATAGGAACACCTGTTATTGAGGGAGTCTAGCCTCCTCTGGCCCATACTCCTGGATCCCTTGTTGTTTCTGGAACATCAGGTAGTGGCAGTGGCTAGGAGTGCTTTCTACTAACTCCATCTGGTGTGAAGGCTTCAACCTTTTCTGTCCAATTAGAACTTGGCCACGATCTTCCATGCTGTCATAACCTCAATACTAGGCCATTGCAATGTACGCTGTGTGGGGCTGCCCTTGAGGACTGTTCAGGGTCTGCAGCTGGTGCAGAGTGCAGTGGCCTCCCTTCTGACTGGGCTAGGTTGCTGTGAGCAGATTACACTGGTGCTCTGAAGTCTGCACTGACTGCCAGTAGTATTCCAGGCACAATTCCAAGATGCTGGTTTTGACTTATAAAGCCCTAAATGGCTTGGGCCCTACATATCTCAAGGACCACCTTCTCTTCCATGTTCCACTGTCACTGCTCCCTAAAGCCAGCCAGGAGCAGCCTCTTGAAAGTTCCATCAGTCATCATGTCTGTATGGAAAATGCATGCAGAGAGTAATTCTTGGTGGCTGCTCTGCATCTTTGGAACTCTCTTTCCCCTGGAGCTTTGCCAAAGCCTGAGACAGCATTTTCTGGAGGCAATATTTATATTTATTTTTTATATCCTGCCCCTGCCTGCTCAGGCAGCTCATGGTGGCTAACAAATCGCACATTAAAATATAAAAATATAAAATATATAAAAATACAATAATGTAACCAATAATAAATATAAAATTAAAACCCACACAAAAACAACAGAAACCCCCTCCCTAACCCACAAGCCCAGGGCCGGCCTTAGAAATTGCGGGGCCCTGGACAAACACAAAATGCAGGGCATCGTCAGCTCAACGTGCTTTCCACAGCCTGCCCACTTTGCTTCTCCCACTTTCCTGTGGCCCCTCCCATTTTCCAAGGCCCTGCCCACTTCCCTTTGACAATTAGAGAATTGTCATATAAGTTATTTTTAACTTGTCTGTACAATATGCTCCAAAGAACATATAAATCTGGTTTAGATGAAAGGAAGCCCAGGACATAGATATGATTGTAAGGCAAAGACTCTTATTTAAAACACAGGAGGGCATGCACACAACCGATAGGGACAGATTATCCATGGCCTGAACCCTCCTTCTCTGGAGTATATTCCTTTTACACTCCCAACACAGGCGTTCAAACATAGATCCAGCTGATCAAACATAAATCAAACAACCCCCACACAGTTACAGCACCCCCTTATGAAAGCAGGGATGAGGAACTGAACCTCCGGCCCAGAGCAGCCAAACACAGCTCTCAGCAAGACTTTGTCAGTGCGACCCCTTTCCAGTTCTTGGATTTACGGGTCTCAAGCACCAAAGCGCTAAAAACCCAGTTAAACGTATCAAACACGAAACAACTCCCCCATGACCACAGCACCCCCAGCCCCTTCCCAAACCACCCCCCAGATTTTATTTTATTTATTTATTTATTTATTTCTAGATTTATACCCCGCCCCTCCTGAGAACAGCTTGGGGCGGCTTCCAACAAAAAAAACATAAAATACATAAAATACATAAAAAAGTCCCAGAGACACGTGTAACAGCACAAATGAGCTCATATCAAGAAAGAGGAGGAAGAGTTATTGGCCGAGTGGCCCTTACCTCAGCTTCTGCTGGGCCTGGGTCTTCTGGGAGCCGGGCTGGAGGCTGACAGGCTTAGGTTGCTAAGCAGGAGGGGACAGCAGGAACTGGGCCTCTCCTTGGGCAGGGGGGTGGCTCCCTTTCCCCCTCCAGGAGCCATGGGGGAGTGGGGGCAGCCATCAGGGGGTGAGGGGGGACAGCCATGG
>QEPC01000841.1:4560557-4573117 GCA_003113815.1 Sphenodon punctatus | reverse complement strand
GCCTAAATAAAACATTCATAAAAACAATTTTTAAAAACATCACACAATTTAAAACATCACAAGGGTAGGAGAATAAATAAAAATAAAATAAAATAAGGGCAGGGAAGAGCTAAAAACCCTATTCCCCCCTCCCCCCCTCCCCGAAGGCCTGGGTGAACAGCCAGGTTTTACAAGGCCGCCGGACTGTTAAAAGGCTTGGGGCCAGGGGAGACACGGCCCGGTCACCGAGAATGCCCTCTCCATTTTGGCCCCCCGCTTAACATGGGGGACCTCCAGGAAGGCACCCCCGGCAGACTGAAGGAGCTGCTCTGGGATGCGGAGGGCGAGGCAGTCCCTGAGGTACGAGGGGCCAAGACTGTGAAGGGCCTTATAGATCATTACCAATACCTTGAACCTGGCTCGGCACGCTATTGGCAGCCAGTGCAGAGTCCAGAGCACAGGTGTTATATGCTCCTGACGACCCGTCCCCATCAGGAGATGGGCCGCTGCATTCTGCACTAGCTGCAGCCTCCGGACCAGGAACAAGGGCAGCCCCAAGTAGAGCGCATTGCAGTAGTCCAGCCTCGAGGTGACAAAGGCATGGATGTGGGAGTCCAGGTCCAGCCCGGAGATGTATGGACGCAGCCTCCGCACTAGATACAACTGGCGGAAGGCGGCCTTCGCCACCACCTCCACCTGTCGATCCAGGCGGAGATCCGAGTCCAACACCACCCCCAGACCCCGAACCTGCTGAGCTATAGGAGGGTGACGCCCCCTCAATCAGGGGGACCGACACCTCCCTCGCCCTCCCCACCACCATAACCTCCGTCTTATCGGGGTTAAGCTTCAGTCTGCTCTACCACATCCACTCCGCCACGGCCTCCAAACACTGGGATAGCAATGAGACAGGGTCTGGGTCTGCTGAAAAGGAGAGGTACTGCTGAGTATTATCAGCATATTGATGACATCGCACCCCGAACCCTCTCACGACCTCCCCCAAGGGCTGCATATACACATTAAATAATAGTGGAGACAGGATGGAACCCTGCGGAACGCCGCAGGACAAGGTGCGGGGGCAAGATGTTTTAGCTCCCAACACCACCCGCTGGCTACTCCCCGAGAGAAATGAGTGGAACCATTCAAGAACAGTCCCGCCCAGACCCCCCAGGTCACGCAGCCATCTCAACAGCAGCCCATGATCCATGGCATCAAAAGCGGCCAAGAGATCTAGCAGGATAAGAAATGTAGAACATCCTGCATCCATCTCCTGGAGGAGATCGTCGACCAAGGCCACCAATGCTGTCTTGGTGCCATAGCCGGGACAGAACCCAGATTGAAAAGGGTCTAAGGAAACCAGTGCTGTCCAGATGCGCCTGGAGCTGGATCGTCACCGCCTGCTCAATAACCTTCCCTAAAAAGGGAAGGTTAGAGACAGGTCGGTAGCTGGCGAGTGCGTCCACATCCAATGATAGTTTCTTCAGCAGGGGGCACACCACAGCCTCCTTGAGGCTGGGTGACAGCCTTCCCTGCTGCAGGGACGCGTTAACCACTCTTGCCAGCACCCTCCCCAATGTCTCCCTGGAGACTTTCACCAACCAGGATGGGCAAGGATCAAGTTCACAATTGGTGGCTCTCTCAGACCCCAGGACATCCACCGCATCGACTGGTGTCACTTCCTAAAACTCCCCCCACAAAGTTGGACCAGACGGGACCTCCGTCACCTTGTGCTCTCCACTTACTGCCCCCAACCCGGCGCCAAAGTCCCTCTGAATCCGAGCGATCTTGTGGCTAAACTAAATCTGGTTGTAATTCATGAGATTGAATTGTTATTGTTTAATTGCATAAGGCAATAAGGAAATTAATACTTTAATAAACCACATACCTTGGGTACCCTGGTGTATGTGGAAGAGGAGTTACATAGTTGGCCTGGGTGGGGGACCCAAAATATGGCTTAGCATGGGTCTCCCACAACCTTTAATCCAGCCTTGATCCTGATAATCACTGTGATATTCTAAAATAATCCATTATGATTATCACATAGTCCTATAATACATTTCACACTGATATTTGCACAGTCACACATCATGATATTAAAACACAATCATACACTGGTAGTGTGACTCACATTGACACTATAACCATAAACACTGGCTCACTAGCACACAGAGCCATTGGTTGTGACTCAGACAGACATAGGAGTGAAACAGAAATTCTGGTTTCTGCCCAGTTTCCATTTCTGATGGAACTAAGTGGTTTGATTGTTCCGATAGGAATTCAGACAGAATTGTGACTGGACTGATCAAAACTGATTTTGACAACTGGCACATGATCAGAATGGCCAGTGGTCACTGGCCATTCTGATCATGTGCCAATTGCTGATTGGTATTCTGATTGGAAATTTATTCCAATCAGAATACTGATTGAAATGGCCATTTCAAACCAGCCCTAGACAGACACTCATTGACATACAATAATGAATAACAAAAATAATAATTTTATAGCCCACCCCCCGCCAAGTGGCACTTGGAGCACTGCTCAATCATGTAATAAAACAATACAACAATATAAAACATAGTCCATTTAAAATAATTTAAAAAGGAAAGATAAAGAGGGAGGACAGAATACATCAAGAGGAAACCAGCAGTGGGTCCTAAAAGCACCTAGACAAATAATTGTTCAGATGTTCTTTAAAGGTGAGGTGGGAAGAACTGAGACAAACATCTTGTTCTACAATGAAGGACCTGCCACAGCAAAGGCTCAATCGCCCACCGACTTAAGACATGATGGTGGGATCCCCAAACAGCAAGTGGCTTCTGAGCGGAGATAACCATCATGTTGAGACTCATACACTCAGCCCCTCCACCTGCCCTCTTGATCCCATCCCCTCTCACCTCCTAACAGCAATTGCCCCCTACTTCTATGCTGTCTCCTCTTCACATCATCAATCTCTCCCTCTCTATTGGGTCATTTCCATTAGCCTTCAGACATGCCACTGTCTCTCCTATTTCCTTGACCCCCTCCAACCCTTCCAACTACTGCCCCATTTCACTCCTGCCCTTTGCTTCCAAGCTCTTGGAACGGGCTGTCAACTACACATGCTGTCTTGATTTCCTCTCTTCAAATTCCTCCCTCGACACCCTTCAATCAGGCTTCCACCCTCTCCACTGTTTCTCTGGGTAAAATAATTGAATCTCATGGTTTCCAGGATCATCTGTATGCTGATGACATGCAACTCTCTCTCTCCACTCCAGCACTCTGTCTCCTCCTCCATCCAGTCTCGTATTGTTGACTGTCTCTCTGACATCCCTGCTTGGATGTCTTGCCGCCAACTCAAGCTTAATATGGCCAAAACAGAACTCCTCATCTTCCCCCCCAAACATTCCCCTCCTACTTTCCTCTCCATTTCCACTGAGGGTGTCACCATCGAGCCTATCCCATAGGTGTGAAGCCTGGGATTTGTCTTTGATGCCTGCGTCTCCTTTATGCCTCAGATCCAGGCTGTTACCAAATTCTGTTACTTCGCTCTGTATAATATTGCCAAAATCTGGCCCTGCCTTACTGTTTCCATTGCAACCCGTCCCCCCCCTCCCCCAAGTCCATGCTCTAGTCATCTCTCACCTTGACTACTGTAGCTTTCTCCTTACTGCTCTCCCCTGCTCTGAACTCACCCTTCTCATCTCCATTCAACGCTCTGCTGCCAAAGTCATTTACCTTGCCTGTCGCTTTGACCATGTTTGTAAGCCACATATGGCGGCTCTTACAACGACCCAAGATCTCGCAGCATAAAAAGGGAATAATGCATTCACACATTACAAAAATTGCAGAATTATAATACTTGGTATTATCTCAAGTTATTATAATAGCTCATTTTGTAATGTGTGACAGCAGCCTAAGTTAAGCATGTGCACCTGCAGCTTCTCAATTTCATGTATCCTTGTCTCTCCTGATGTTCACTTCTCACTTGTCTCCCCCTCCTTTGTCTCTCTGACATTGTTAGCCCCTTGGGGTAGGGTTACCATACCTCCCCTTTAAAGGAGGATGCTTATGAAAAACACATGGTGCACGGCTTCTTTGGTTCCTGTGCAGGGCTGCAACATGTATTTTTCATGTGTTCTCTTTTAAAGGGGAAGAATGGGTAGGAACCTGTCTATAACTATTGATTGTACAGTTCTAGGTACACTGCTATATAAATAATAAATAATAAAAATAATAATAATTAAGAATACTGTTGTGCATAGACAAACATAGTGGCATACACCTACATTGTCGTTCACACTAACATCAGAGAAAATGGGAAATTAGTAAATGTAAGTGAGAATGCATATGAACATGGTACCAGGATTGATGAAGTTGAAATATTATTCCAGTAAAACAGTCCATTCCAAAAAGAGTTTGTGTTAGTGACCATAGTAATAATTGGATTGTTCTGTTGTTACTCTACAGGGAACAGAGTGAGGAGCTCTGTTAATTACATTTTCTGTGCAGTTTTTTGTTTTGTTTTTTAAAAGTTACTTGCAAAAACTTAATACACCTGAGGGAGATTAATGGCTGAATAACAGGTGTGCTCCTCTTAAATCTTGTGTCAGTAGCTCAGGTGATGCAGGGCTTCCCATTTGGTGAGGTCCAGGCTGCTTCTGTGGCAATGCTCAGGAGCAGCAGTGAGCAGTAATTGTTTGAGTTCCTCCAAAAGAACTGGGAAGTAATTCAGAGAGAAAACCAAAAAAGGATTTAAAAGCAGAGGAAGGGCTATCAATCATGAAATTAAATTATTGCTAAAGGAGAATTTGATCACTCTCTGCAAACATTTGATGGTGTAAAAAAACTTCAAGGGGAGAAAGGGCTTATTCAGAATGGTATGATGAGGGGCATAATGAGATGAAACTGAAAATGTTTGGTGAATGCTGGTTACATTTTCTAACAGTAAGAACTACCGTGGTAGTCTCCCAAACCTGGGAAGTGCTGGAAATCTCATCACTTGAATAATATAAAATGAGACTTTACAAAGTACTGGGGGTTTATACAGTCCTGGAGGAAGTAATCTTTCACTGGGTATGGAGGAGGAAAGGAGTTGGACAAGGTGTGATTCAGCAGGTCATCCAGATCTGTAATTTTTACACTGTGATAACTGCCCCAAGCACTCCCACCCTCGTCTCTTTAAACATGTGTAGATAATTTAATAACCAATTGATTATTAAATGTCTACTCAGTGAGCTCTTTTGGTCTTTGGATAGATTCTGATCTTTGACACAGTCATTACCCAGACAGCAATGTGAATTTTCAATAGTCAATTTGGTGTCTTAATTTAGATTTAAGAAATCAGTTTATGGTCCATTAATTAGGCCTTTATGCAGAGAGCTTCATGCCAAAATGTGCTCATCTGTGTGGATTGTGGATCTGCTTCAGGCAGACAGGGAATGGAGACCATACCAGCTGGTACCACTCGCTTTGACCTTGGTCCAAGTGAGTGGTATTAGTAAGTGACCATGGTGCTGCCTTGATAGAATTTCTAAAGCCTTTTAATGACACCCCAAACAGAGCAAGCAAACAGGGAGTAGAGCCCATGTTGGCCTCCCTGTGGGGGTAGGGCTGCTGTGTGGTGAGGGGCTGCTTGCCACATAAGCAGAGCTGTACAAATCCACTTGTCTCTGGCAAGTACAGTTTTTGAGAGGATTATTTTTCACAGCTCTGGGCCCCTACCCAACAGTAAATCCCAGCCTGGTGAGTAATCTTTTATAACCGGCTAGTGAATTATTCATGTTTCTAATAGCCCTACAGATGACCCCCCACCTTTTTTTTTTACACAGAACCCCCACTTTCCCATGCAGGAAGCCTTCATGGACTGCAGTCTTACGTCCACTTCCCTCACTCTGGGAAGGCTGTAAGAATGCACCCTCTAATTGATATCTAGTGAATCTATGATGTGTATACTCTTTCCTGAGTTAATAAAGAGCAGATCTTTCCCTTTACTCCTGCAACCCTTGCCCAAACACCTGTGGAGGTTTGGTGTATGCATGCTAATTTTAAGTCTGATCATCTTAATTGCTATAAATGAAGATTTTGGTTGGCATGTTTCTAACGATGGGCAAAGTGGGCTGGCAAAAGTGCAGATTGCAAGTGTAGTAGGTGCTGGGGTATACTCAAAAGGTGATGTCGATTGGGAAAAATGCTGATGAAAGCCAGCCACGTTCTGTCTGTGGATCTATTTGGAGCCACAGATTTGCCTGACAGCAGCATCCTTCTCCATGAGTGCTTACCTGTATCCATGTTATCCATCTGTAGACATCTTTTTGCCTGGATGTGTGTTTGTAACACTCAGAGGGTGGAAAGAAACTGTTGCAATGTGTCTTGTACTACCAAAACGACAGGAGCAAACCAGCAGCTTGCTCAATGCAGCAGCCATAAAATATAGACGGTCTCTTGAATAATACATTGGGGTTTTTATTAACTAGCAAAGGAGTGAGCTTTAGTTAGTTATTCTGTCTCATCATCTCTTGCTCTGTCCCATTCTAGTGGAGGAGGTCTCTCTTAGGATTGTTACATCTCTAATAACCAATACTAAAGTGGGCATGTTCATACAATTAAGGGCAATGGTGGACATTGTGTACCTGTACTATGCAACTGTATTCTCTTTTTCTATGCAGTGCTTATCCTGAACAGACTGGCAACTCCTCAGACCTTCATGTCATATCTTTTGGCTCATTTGATAAATATGTTGAACACAAAATTGAGCTGGGGTTTATACTAACACTTATTTGGTTACATATTGGATCCACAGTGTATACTGGGGATGAAGGTCATCCGATCCCTATGCTCTGCTTTTGGTCTGGGTATCTGTGGCTATATTGCTACTGGAGGTGGGGCAATAATAATAATTCATAAATAATTATATTCTAGGCATGAGTAAGTAGATGTTGTTTATTTGTATGTATTGTTCGCCTGCATGTGATTATTTGCTACTTGCTATGGCTTCGGCTGACTCAATAAATTTATTATTATTATTATTATTATAAATACAAAATTGAGCTGGGGTTTATACATTTAAAACAAAGACCTTTTTTACACAGACACTCCAACACCGATAAAATGGGTGTTACATTTTATTATACATGTTGCAGGGCGACACTGCAGCCAATCAACAAGGGCCCTTTTCACACAAGCTGCCTCCACCCAGTTTCTCTGGGTGGAGATGGGTGGAGGCATCTGTGTAAACACGACTTGCGGTGGGTGTGTGCTCCCGCGCAACACCCATCTCCACCCACCCACGGAGCAACGGACACCACTGCCAATTGCTCCGTGGGTGGGTGGTGTTGATTGGCTGCAGTGTCACCCTGCAACATGTATAATAAAATGTAACACCCATTTTATCGGTGTTAGAGCGTCTGTGTAAAAAGGGCCAAAAAGTAAATTTAGAGGTGAGTGCGCTTCAAGCAGCATGGTAAAGAGTGGCTTGGGTTTAGGACCAGTTTGTACCAGAATATTTATAGAGAAGAAGGTTCTCTTGCCCATTCCAGTAAGAACATATCCTGCTCCTTTGGTACTTAACATCTTGGATGTCTGCTTGCTTTTGAGTTCCTCACATTCCTGCTTTCTTTGTCCTCACTCTGCTTTGGAAGGATCCACCTCTTGTGAATAGGAGCCCTGTTTGCTGTAAGGCCAGTGGCAGTGCTGCACCCCTCCATCATGTTAAGCGTTACTCATGTAAGTAGTTCCTCCTGTGGTCAATGCTTCTCTTGTGAATAAATGCTGCTTAGTGTGAAGAATGGGTGCAGATATTAGAAAACAGCACTGTGCCCAGAGATAGGGAAGAAACTCCTGTTCCGTTGAAGGGAGAATGAAGAGAAGCAGCACTGGGGAAAGGTGAGCGGCTCTGAATGTTACTGGGAGGGGACTAGGTAGCAATTAAAGAGACAAGAAAGCTGAGAGAGGGCAAGTGTCAGAATGGAAAGAGGCAGCAGCGTGGAAAGGGGAAGGTGAAAGCGGTGCTTAGAGTCATTCACAGGCTAAAACGAACAGAGAGGCTGCAAGGCAAGATTTGAATAATTAATTAATGACCAGAGGGATGAATCTTTCTCTCAGAGCAATAAAATATGTATTGTGTGATAGTGAACAGTCCCCCTCTCCCCTCCTCTCTCTGTCTCTTTCACTTCTGCTTTGACTAGCTTATTGATCTCGGCACCTACTCTGCTTCTATCACTGACTAGTTTGTCTGGTGTGTCATTGGAAGAACTGATGGGCTCTAGAGATTAGCGATGCTCGTGTAGAAAGCGGTGCAGTTGCACAATGTTAGAGTCCCATAGTCTTATACATGTTCCTTTTGCGGTCCTCAGCTGCTTCTTTAGTGGATATTGATCTCCCTCTTGTCCAACCATGTAGGGTGTGTGTTTTGGTAGAGCATATTGTAGGGCAAGTGGAAGAAGAGATTTTCTTCCTCCCTCCCTATCCCTTCTATTTCCTCTCTTAAGAAGAGCTTCACTAGATAGGGTTAGTTCTGTTGCACATGCATCACACTCTATCTTGCAGGGATGGAGGCATGAAATAAATTGCTCTTGGAGCGCTAACAAATGTACAAAACATGCCTTTGCTTTTTAAGGAGGAACAAAAATGTTGCTCAAGACCTAGCAGGTTCATTTCACCTGCCAGAGCTTTCCTCTCAGGAATGCTCTTTGTCACAATAACCTTTCATTCCATGGCCCCAATTTCCCCCTCTTCTCTTAATAGTTGAACTATTTAACACCACAAATAGTCAGGTCTGGCCACCATGGAGCGATTCAGGGTTGCCATGGCAATGAGGCCTGTCTTTCCAAATTAGGACATTTTTGTGCTGCTTTTCCTACGAGTTCTTTTTTTCCCCCCTCTCCTCTCATCTCTTGCTTTCTCTTTTTCTTCCTTGATGTCTGAAGCTCTGAATGCTCTTTCTCTTTTCCCTCTCACCCCTTAAAAGGGATCATATTTTGATAGTCTGAATCAGAATCATATTCTGATAGTCTCCTGGGTGGTGTGTGCCAGTTAAGGTAGCTGCGCTAGCAGTGTTTAAATGGGTGTGTTGTAGGGTCAAACCCACTACCTAGAGTGGATGGGTAGAGGGATGAGGAAACAGATGTATGAGGCTGGCAGAGTTTTTCTGTGTTATGCCCACTTCTTTCATTAGTAAAAGTCTCATTTTCAGAAGGGTGTAAACATTTAGGATGCTAATTCTATTGATTTTCAGTGAAACGTACGGTCTGAGTCACTGAGGCATTAAAATTTTACCTGAAGTGATTATTTCAGACCCCGAAGGATGCTGCCACCATAGTATAGAAATGGAAGTTAGAGTGAAAGGTGCTAAGATTAAAAAACATTTCTTCCAGCTTCACATCTAGGAGTGAAGACCAACTTGAAATGGAGGCATTGGGGTAGATCTGAAGCTGGATGTGGAGGTACCACCCAAGCTCTCATTTACCATTATGCAAGCCTTTTCATGCATGGCGATAGGGGCTTGTTCTGAAGAGCAGCTGTTCTGAGGTAATAACCGCTCAACTCATTTTACCCTCATTCATGGCCAGTACTACCATGAAGGCAGCACAGGTGGCTGCCTAGGGAAACACGTTGAAGGGGGCAGCTCTCCAACCCTCAATCCAGCCACCGCCACTGTCACCACCACCATCAATAAGCTCCACACTGGATCGAGGATGGAAGAGGCATCCCCTTCAATTTGCTGCTGTAGGCGGTCCTGCCCCCAGTCCAGCAGAGAGCTTATTGGTGGTGATGACAGTGGGAGCTGGATCGGGGCAGGGCTGCCTAGGGTGGCAAGTTGAAGGGAGCACCTCTCTCGTCTCCTCAGCTGCTGCCACTGCTTCTTCACCACCACTGGTAAGCTCTGCGGCTGGATCAGTGGCAGCGGGAACACAGGGCGTGGAAGGGAGGCTGGGCCACCTAGGGTGGCAAAAATCGCTGCGCTGGTGCTGCCCTAACTTGTGGTCACACAAGCAAAGGGGTTATGAGGGTAAAGAGGGTTAATTACTTCTGCAGAGAACCAGGGTTAATCCAGGGGGAGAGGGAGGGATGGTTCTACTCTTGAGGAGATGATCACTGGAACAGTTTAGAGGCAAGCAGTCCTGTTTGTTTTCCTCCATTAGTCCTTCTACTAATGTAGCAATAGAACCTGTTTTTATATTAATATCTTACATTGTCCTGCCGTGAAAAAAGGAAGGTAGAAGGGAGCTAGACCTGAAGACTACAAACTGTATTATGAAGAGAGCAGACTGTGTGACTGTATTAAAAACTGCTAAAGGAATGAAGGCGGAGACGACCCCCCCCCCCCCCCCCCCCCCCCCCCCCGACACATTAGAACTAAAGAGGCCCAGATAAAGCCTACACGACAAGCCCAGATGCCTGGAATTGCTGGCTGATGGATTGAAGAAGCAGCAATCTGGTATTACTGTCTTTGGCCAAAACCACAATAAACCATCAAGGTTGGGTCGACAAGATAACCCTGCCGCCCTGAAACCAGCATGTACCTCCCTTCCTCGTTTGTTTGTTCACAGTGCCTGTGTGTTTGGGCAGACTCCCTCGGGTGAGTTACGGGGGAGTGTGAATGGAGCAGGTTGAGTAGCTTTATAGTTTAGAGGGATATGGGGTGTGAATGGTTTGGTGGGGACTGGTATATAGCCATGATCCTTGTCAGAGGGCAGGGTATGGGCATGCGGGTGGGTGCTCTCCTGGGTGAGAGACGGGAGTGCCTGGAGATTGGGAACATGTGTGAGAAGCAACGGAGTGGGAATGGGTGGAGTGAGAAGAGGGGTGGGTTTTGGGTGCTGGGTATGTGGAGGGGTGGGGTTGGTGGTGTATTTTCAATTACTGCAAGCTGTTTGGGGGTGGGATTTATTATGTTTTACATCCCTCCCGCCCCCAATTGTTGTAAGCTGCCCTGAGCCAATTTTTGGGATAGGGTGGGGTATAAGTTGTCGTCATCATCATCATCATCATCCTTGTTAGCTTGCTTAATCTCTAGAGTAAAGCATCCCAGACATACTCACATCCAGCCTCTTATAAACCTATGATGGAGAATCTACAACTTCTCTAGGTAGCCTGTTCCATTGTGTGACTATCCTTACAGTCAACAAGTTTTCCCTAAAGGGTTCAGTCTAAGGATGTTTTTAAACAGGCAGGGGGAGGGGGCATCTGAGCTGCGTGGGCCGTGCGTGTGGGGAGGGTGCAGACAGGCACACACCCATCTACACCCACCTCCACGCACGGAACAACCTGCCTTTTCACCAGTTGCTCCATGCATGGGGGATGGATGGAGGTGCGTGGGTTGTGGAATCGCATGCCCACACACCTCCACATTCAAACAAGATGCTCCCACACGTGGATGCTGGGTGTCTATGCGTGGGAGCGTCTCATTTAAAAACGGCCTAAATCTGCCTTCCTTCAGCTTGTACCCATTCTTTCTTGTGCTGCCTTCTTCAGCAAGAGAGAACAATTGTCTCCAAAACCTTTCAAATATTTGTAGACTGTTTGTCTGGTGATGGTGTCCAATAAGGGGCATGAGTGTTTGCCTACTGATAAGGAAAAAGTTAGATATAAGTCTTGAATGCCTTAAATGATATGAGGTTTGTGACTGGATGACCTTTGTACAGAATTATTTTTGCTGGGGAGTGTGTGCCTGTTCAAGTACCTGCCCAGGTAAGCAGGCAGCCCTGCAGGTACCTGTCGGATACAGAATTGGGTGCCTGTCCCTATTTCCCCCCGTTTACCTCAGTCTGTGTGTATTTTGGGGGGGGGGAGAGGTGTGGTTTAGGGGCGGGGGGAGGCTGTGCAGCAGCAGCAGCCATTCTTGGGGACTGAAGTATAACCATTTTAGCAGCTACCTTTTCCAGACCTACTGGCGTCCATCTCTTAATGCTAAACCAGATGCTGCCAAAGTGGCTTTGGGACTGCTTCCCTATCTCCTTTTTCCTCTTTCTTTTAAAACCTTTCACATCTTTTACTTGCCCATACCATAGCTCTTTTAACCTGGATAGCATATTCTCTGTGATTGGATATTAATAAGAACTTATCTATTTTAACCCTATTCCAATTTTTAAAACCTTCTGTATTAATCTGCTAATGTGGAATGATATACCCCAATTACATCACAGTTGAAAAATATAAATATGGTTGATTTAAATCTACAGTTTAACATAAGAAATTAAATTTAAATATTTGTTTTTTCAATTTAATACCCCACCCTTCCTGCTATCAGGAAGCCCGGGGCGGCTTTTATTGTGTTTGGTACAGAAATGTATGTCCAACACAAAGGTTTGTGGAGTTACTACAGTCCCCCAGTGTCAGGGACAGCACATTCATATGCAAATGAGATAACATCTAGCTGTTAACAAGTGTTAACATCCCAATGTTCTCACTGCTCATAAGCAAACTAAGATAAAATGGGTGATAACTCACAGGCAGACAGCTTGTCTGCGTTTCAAGAGCCAGAGCTATTAGGAGCTATTTAAGTAGCCGGCTGTCATAGGGTGAAAACAGACATGACGCTAACCACCCTTTAACCACCTTTGGTGGTTATTTATGCATGTTGCAGGGCTGTATTGGTGCCCTATGCA
>QEPC01000841.1:4542941-4560457 GCA_003113815.1 Sphenodon punctatus | reverse complement strand
GTTCCAAGCTCCGCCCCCCTCCTTGCATGCCCTGCCGCCAAGCGTGCACTGCGGCGGGGCGGGGCCAGGGCTCTTGTCGGGTGAATGCCTGTCAGTGGAGACGGGGAACCATGTGAAGTAGTTGGGGAGGGAGTCCTTTGAGTTTGGGGAGGGGTGCCTCTTGCAGCCGCCCGGATCCCCTGCCGCCGCTGATACATGCCGCGCTGCGGCGTGACACAGGGTACCTGCAACTCTTTGGTACGAGGGGGCAAGTGGGAGGGTTTGCAAATAGCCCACAGCCTGGGGGCACCATTGGTCCATCTGATGTGGCCCTGGAAGGAGCTGGTAACTGGCGTCAGCCGGGGTGGGCCTACGTAGCAGCTCCAGGCTCTGGCAGGCTTCCCATCCATCTGAAAACACCCACTGTGATGCTGTCCAACCTTGGAGCTGGGGTTAGACTAGATGATCCTTGATATCCCTTCCAACCAAACAATTCAATGTTTCTGTAATGGTCTCTCCCTTGTGATATTTTCACTTCTGGATGAGAGCAGGAATTCTGGTGAAATTTTAAAATAGAGAATCAAGGGGAAATTCTGCCCCCACTCAAATCAATGGCAATATTTCACCGACTTCAGTGACATCAGGATTTCAAAGTGTTTTGAAGTGAGGTAATGTGTTGGGGTTTGGTTGAGAAGATAGTTGGGCTTGTTTTTATTTTAGCCAGACAAGCTCTATTCACCAACAAACAAGATGTTGGGCAAAGGGTCCTCTCCCTCCCAGGGACCTAAGTCCACTGAGTAACACCAAAAAAAAAAAAAAGGGATGAGAGAAAATAAGGGATTAAGTCCAATAAAAATATACAAATAAAATGTACTATATAAAACGTTTATACGTAACCTAAATACAATAATAAAAATGCACCTATGTGGGCATACAGTCTAATAATTATACAAAGACAAAGCAAATGCAATCATCAAGTAGTAATGGAAAATCAAGCTGAATGAAAACCGCAACCGAAGGTATTTGTAAACCTTAAAATAATTAATGCGCATGCCCTGTCAGCCAATCATATAAAATGTCCCAGTGATGGAATAATGGATGTGCATAGCGATATCAACCAATCATGTATGAAATGTCCAGATGTGTTTTGGGGAACAGCCCCCTTCTTCAGTGGATCAACATGCAGGTATGTGCAACTAGGAAAAGAATTTAAGTATGAAATCCATATAAATATGGTGTGCAATAAGCTAACTAATAACCGTATAGCTAGAACTGTAAACCACCAATTACCTTGTAAATTACAGAGTTGAATCTCAATACCTCTTTGTTCCAGTACTTTTCTTTAAATATCGAAGCACTCCAAAGTATATTCACCAACAAATGAGTCCTGTATGAGGTGCACATATGGAATTAATACCCTACCCCAAATAAAACAGAAGATTTTGTTGAGAAGATCATTGGGCTTGTTTTTATTTTAGCCAGACAAGCCCTATTCACCTCTGTTTGAATGCCCATCCCATCACAGCAGGGTGACTTCATGTGTATTTTTAGTTTTTAGATAGTGTTGATATTATTTACTATTATCTGTATAGCACAAGCAATGTTCCTGGTTCTGATCAGTCAAAGGGCCTGATCCCCGTGTGGTTCCGTGGTGGGCAAGCACAGTTGCCACACTGCAGGGCCAGCATGGGGAACACGGCAGATGGTGTCCCTGCCCTCCCGTTGGGAAATCAGGCGGGCTGCTGTCAGACCTCCTGCAACAGTGTGCGGTGGGCCAAGGCGCTGGCTACATGAGCGGGTGCCCGGCCCTGCCCCCATCTCCTGCCGTCGGCCTGACCATTAGCCTGCCCCCAGCCATGATGTGGCCGTGTGAGACTGGAGCTAGTGGCTGCTGCTCAAAACCCCACAGTAGACCTTTCTGTGTGGTGGAGCAGATGGTGACCAGGCACACGAGCGACCCCATTTTGGGTAAGGCTGTTATGTGCTGTGTCCTTGACCTTTTTCCAAGGATGCAGCGTGTAGCTGCCTGCTCAGCCATGGAGTGGGGGAAGATCTAGCAGCCACCAGACGGACAATGCACTGTATTGCATGGTAAGGCTTCCTGGAGTGGGGTAAGGCTGCCCAAGGTGCAGTAAATGCATTGTGTGGCTGCACCCAAGGTTAGAGATGGGACCCTATCCTGAGGGTCTTACAATGACAGTATAAGGAGAAGCATAATTATCAGTTTTATGGTGGTGAGGATCTAGGGAAAGCTTGATGAAAGAGGTAGGTTTTCAGGAGGGATATGAAGAGGGAGCAGAGTGCATTCAGGGAGGGAGTTTCAGGCATTGATGGCAGCATAAGAGAAAGGGCGAAGAAGGTTTAGGGCGCAGACAACTCTGGGGTAGCTGAGAGGTAGGTTCAATTGTTTTAAGTATTGCTGAGTCTAGAGTTGTTGACAACCATTTTGTTGAGAAGTGAAAAGTAACTGTAATCTATCCTGGCATGTCTCCGAACTGATGCCAGTGCAAGTTACTTGATTTCAGGGTAGTTACACTGGGGTTAAACTGGAATGACAATAATGAACCCACACCTCTGGTTCACAGGGGAGTACAAGAATAAAGTGAGTCCAGTGATGCTTGGTGCCAGTCTCACCCAAAGAGCAGAGAGAGCACTGGGCCATGGCCCTGGACTGCCTCTCTGGGTGAAGTCTGACCTCACACGAAGGGAGTACATGCTGCATTCTTTTAAAGGATTGTATGGCGGTAGCACTTGTTGGAGCTTCCAGAAGCCATGCATTCATCAGAGGTGCACGAAGGGTGATTTCAGACGTTACGAGATCACGGTGAACCACACTGAACCACGCTGAACCCCCCCGCGGGGCCAAAGGGCCCGGAACGTCTGAACGGCGTGCGCCAGATGTTCATCACGCTCAATACCCACATGGGGTCAGTTTGAACCACGCTTCCCGGGCTAGCCGGGGGAAGGTCTCGGGAAGCGTGGTCAAACCAACCCCCACAGGGAACCAAGCAAAAGTAACGTCTGGACGCCAATCCCCCAGCGGAACCAAAAAAATGGAGCCCCGGCCGGGGACGAGGCACGCAGCGTCGCTGCCAGGCAACCAGCACCAACACAAACACCGGAGGGAGATTTAAAGCGAGAGCAGCAGCAAGCAAGCGTGGCGGGATGGAGCGAGGAGGGAAGCGGAAGAGAGCGGAGGCACGAACAGCGACAGCGGCGGGACAGGAGGCGGAGGACGTGCAGCCAGGCCCAGCGATGCAGGCGGAGGGGGCACAGGTGCAGGAAGGGGGCACACGGGAGCACCCGACCAGGGAGGCGCCCCGGGAACACCAACCACAGCTGCAGCCGGGTCGCGCCGCCCCGGGGACAGCGGCCGGAACAGGCCCACAGGAGGCACCCAGGAAACGGGTAAGGGCACCCACTGGGAGGGGAACAGGGGGCACAGGGGAACCCCCTGTGGAGGGGGCCGGGGGGACCCCGGGCGGAAGGCAGGGGGGCAGGGGGACCCCGGGCGGAGGGCAGGGGGGCAGGGGGCCCCCGAGAGGGCCCACACCCTCACCCAGCAACCAACCACCCCCCTTCCCCCCCCCAGACACGAAAGTCGGCCCGGGCGGACGAGCCCCAGGAGGAGCCCGGCCCCCGGCCCCCGGAGGCGCACCCCCAGGAGGAGGTGGAGGAGGAGCAGAGGCAGGTGCAGCATGAGCTGCACCGGGAGGAGGAACAGCAGGGGCCCAGCCGGAGGAAGGCCTATCACAGAGGGGGACAGTGGGGCCTCCAGGAGACCCGGGACTTCATACGGATCTGGGGGACCCTCGAGTACCAGGTGGAGCTCGCAATAAACCAGCGCAACGAGCATGTCTACCGGGACATCGTGCGCGACATGGAGGCGGCGGGGCACGAGCGCACTGTCAACCAGTGTCGCTCGAAGGCCAAGGAGCTCAAGAGGGGGTACAAGGCCCTCAAGGACAATAACAGCCGCTCCGGCCACGGGGCCCGCACCGCCCCCTACTACGATGCCCTGGACCGCATCCTTCACATGAAGGGCTCCATCGTTGCCCCACGCCTGGTGGGCAGCGCTGTGGTCCAGGGCAGGGAGCGGGCCGAGGTACCCCCTCCCCTCGCCGCCCGCCCGGTAGACACGAGCTCAGGGGACCCCCACCCCCAGGAGGACCACCCGGGACCCGCAGAAGCCCCAAGGCCCCCCCCCAGCAGCAGCCCGGAGACATCCCAACGCCGGGCCGGCCAGGCGGAGTCGGAGGTCGGCACCTTCACCACCCTCAGCCAGTGGTCCCAGGGGGAGCACTCCCAGGGTGAGGCGCCGGGCTCCGAAGGCTCGGAGACGGACATAGAGGGTAAGCGGGCCCCCAGGGCAGGGGGGGGCAAGGACCAGGGGGCCGGTGGCAGGGGCGGGGGTGGGGGCCCTGCTGCAGGGGCCACAACCAGCCCCCTTCACCCGCTCCCCCCTCTCCCGCCCGCAGGACATGGGGAGCCCCAGGACCGGGCCAGCGAGACGGTGCAGGCCCCCGCGGAGGGCACAGGAGAGCAGGTGCCGGACCCAGGTAAGGCGGGAGGGCTGGGATGGCGGGAGGGCCCCCCGGGCGCCAGCCCAGGGGGGCCTCCGGCCTCAGTGGGGGAGGGGGGGCAGGGGGCCCCGGGACCCGACCCCGCTAGGGGACAGGGCCCTGCACTGACCCACCCGCCCATTTCCACAGGGCAGCCCCCGCGCGCGGCGCCTCCGCCGGCCGCGGCCCCAGCCCAGCGGATGCGGGAGTACCGGGCGCGGGTCCGCAGGCGCAGGGAGGAGCAAGCGGAGGACATCGTCCGCAGGGCGGAGGAACAGGGGGAGCGCATGATCGCCTCCGTGGACCGCATGGAGGCGGCCATAGAGCGGTCCATGGAGAAGGCCCTGGAGACAGACCGCCGGCTGGAGGCGGAGGTGCGCCTGGAGCGGAGGCGGGAGCGCCGGGAGCACCAGCGGCAGCAGGGGCTGCTCAGGGGCCTCCGGCAGGACATACAGGGCATGGTGCGGGAGCACAGTGCAAAGATGGACAGGTCCCACGACATTGGGACCTCCCTGCTCCTGCATGCGGGCACCATGTGTGCCTACGTGATGGCCGGCGCACCTCCGGGCGCCCTGCCCGCCCAGGTCCCCATGCCGGGCCCCTCGGCGCCCCCGGGCCCAGCCCTGCCGCCCCTGGCGCCCCCCCGGCCCCAGGGCCCTCGCATGCGCCTCCCAGTGCCCCCGGGCCTCCGGAGGGTCCAGCCCCCCCGGGGCGCGACCGGGGCACCGGGCACAGCTGCCCATCCGCCGCCCGGCCCCCTGCCGGGGCCGGGACCGGCCCAGGACACGGCAGGGGACACGGACAGTGGGGGGGAGGGGAGCTCCCAGAGCTCGGTGGGCCCAAGCGGCCGCACGAGGGGTCGGCCCAGGAAACGCGGGGGGATGGTGGGAAGGGGGGGGAGGGGGAGGGCCACATGAGGGCGGGTGGTGGACGGGGTCACGGGCACGGGGGTGGGGAGGGGGCACAGGGTGATTGTGTGAACTGTGTGGGCAATAAAGTGTTGTAAATAGACAGTTGTCCCCGGCCCGTTTGTGGGGGGGACAGGGCTGTGGGACCGCGTGTACAGGGGCATGGGCACGGAACGGGGGGTGGGGCCCCCAGGGGCGGGAAGGCCCTCACAGCGGGCCCCCCCGGGCGATGTGGGTTGCAAGGGCGTTCCGGATCCTTTTGGCATACCGGTACTCCCGGGGGTTCCCTGCGTTCACGTACAGGGGAACAGGACCGGGGGGCCGGTGGGGCTCGGGGTACTCCAGGGCCGCCCCCTCGGTCTCGCACACATTGTGCAGAACGCAGCAGGCACCGATCACCAGGGCGGAGGTGGGGACGGTGAAGTCCAGGCGGCCAGCTATACTCCTCCAGCGCTGCTTCAGGGCCCCGAAGGCACGCTCCACCACGGTCCGGCTCGCACACAGGCGGGTATTGTATACCTGCTCCGCAGGGGTGCTCGGGACAGGGTAGACCTTCATCAGCCAGCGGGTCAGGGGGTAGGCGGGGTCCCCCAGGATGCAGGGGGGCATGGGAACCCCCTCGATCCACCTCATGCCCATGTCCGCGAAGTCCCCCCGGTACATGCGGGCATAGAAGGGGGAGATGGTCATGATCCTGGCGTCGTGACTCCGGCCGGAGTTGCCCGTGTAGATGTCTATGAAGCGGGCCCGGTGGTCCACCACCCCCTGCAGGTGCAGGGAGTAGTATCCGTGCCGGTTCACATACTCCAGGGCCTCCCCCGCGGCCGGGCGCAGGATCTCGATGTGTGTGCCGTCCACGGCTCCGATGCAGTTCGGGAAGCCCCCGGCCGCGAAGCCAGCCATCACAGCGCCCTGGTCCAGGAGCTGGATGGTCCTGTCGAGGAGCACGCCCTCCACAGCCTCGCACACATCCCGCACGATGCAGGCGACCGTGCTGAGCCCCACCCCGAAGTGCTGGGACACGGAGCGGCAGGAGTCGGGCGTTGCGAGGGCCCAGACCCCTATGGCCACCCGCTGGACCATGGGGATGGGCTCCCGCATGGAGGTGTGCTGCCGCTCCAGCCAGGGCGTGAGGAGCTCCGCTAGGCGCAGCAGGGTGGCCTTGCCCATCCGGAAGTGGGACCCCCACTCGGCCTCCCCCCAGTGGGCCTGGGCCCGCTCCCACCAGGCCTGGGGCCGCTCCGTGACCCATAGGCTCCGCGCTATGGGCATAGCCAGCAGCGCTGCCCGGCGGAGGGTCTGCGTTGCCCAGCGGAACCGCCTCGCGGCCCCTCGGAGCGCAGCGGGCCGGGTGAGGCTCCGGCAGGCGGCCAGCCACGCCCCCCAGGCCCGGCGCCGAGCCCTGAGCCGGGCACGGACTCTCCTGCGGGCCTGCTGGCCCCGGAGGCGCACGCCAGCCCGCAGGGCCAGGACATAGCGCAGGCGGACGGCCAGGTGCACCCTCTCGGTCAGGAGGCACAGCTGCTCAGTGTGGTCACGGTGCCACTCAGCCGCGAGCGCGAGGAACATCCAGTTCCCACCTGCCCTATCGCGCTCCATGGTGCTGGGGCCCCGGTGGGGGCTGGGAGCGCTTATGGCGGCCCGGTGCTGGTGGCTCCGCCCGGGGGTCGGCCTCGCGGGCCTGCGCGCGCCCTGTGCCGGTGCGTTCCGGCTGCTCCCGCCCCCAGCACCCCGGGCCCCCTCCCCTCGCTGTTTGTAGCGGGATGGCCTTGAAGGTGCGATTAGGCAGACAGAGAGCTCGCTGTTGTTCTCTGCAGCTGTGCCGGGCCCGCACCCCACGCCTCGCTCTGTTGTGCTACAATGTTGCGGTGCGGGCCCGTGTTCCCTGTCCCGGGGGCCGGGCCGAGCCTCTCCCGGCCCTGGGCAGTCTGTGTGCCCTCCGGGCTCCGTGTCCCATTCCCTGTTGTGCTGGACCATGGCTGGCTGCCCATCCATGGGGCTCCCGCTGTCCGGCCCCCAAGGGGCCCCCCATATCTGGGCCTTCCGCGAGACCATGTCTCTGTGCGACCTGTGGCACACCCCTGCCGTGCAGCTGCTCCTGGCCGGGCCGGGGAGCCGTGCAGGTGCCTACGAGAGCCTGAGCTCCGGGCTCCGTTACTTTGGCCATGTGGTGAGCGCCCGTGATTGCCGGCTGCATGCGGAGGCCCTGGGGCTGGCTCGTTTCCCCGAGGGGCGCATCCCGGAGGTGCTGTGCGCCCATGTGCCCTGGAGCGCCTCGGAGACCGTGTCAGCGCTGGTGGTGTGTGGTCTGGGCGCCTACTCGGAGTGCCTGGCCGAGGGTGGCCCTGCCTTGGCCGTGAGCTACTTCTCCTGTGTTCACGGGGCCCGTGGGTACCAGCGCACCCGTGGGGCGGCGTTCCAGCGGCTTCTGGAGCTGGGGCATCTTCCGTGGCCCCCTTCTGCTGCCTGCTGTGTGCCGGAGCCCTCCGCGGTGGAGATGTCATCCCTGTTGGCGGTGTGGGCGCGTGTGGATGTGCAGCTGGCCCTCACCATGCCCGATCCCTTCGAGGCCTACTACCTGATCGCCCACTACATGTCCTTGCAGGGGTACCGCCGGGGCATGCTGCACTGGCCCCACCTGGTCCACCGGGCGGGCCACCCGGGCCCTGGGGCCAGCGGGGCCCCCGGCAGCGGCCCGTGAGCCCCGCGTCGCTGGCCTGCCCCCCCCGGCGTGGTGCCCCCGTGTGGGCTCCCGCCCCGGCCCGGGGGGGGGCCCTGGTCCCCGCTGGCCGCTCCCGACCTGCGGACCCCACCTCGGTGAGCTCCCGCCCGCCTCGCTGCTTGCTGCTGCCCCTGGCCGTGGTCCTGGGCCCCCTCCATCCCCGTGACTCCGTGGGTGCTGCCTGAGCGTCGCTGGTGCTGCGGAGGAGCACCGCTGGACCCGGCTGCCCTGCCTGTGCCAGCCTTTGACTGTGGGGCCCCCTTCCTCCTCCTCCTGGCGCCCCTCCGCCGGCCTCGCTGTGCTTTGGGGGCCCCCAACGTGCCTTGCTCCGGGGGTCCGCCCCCCCCCCCCGAGACTGCCTCTGTTCCTGTGGGGGCACCTCCTTGGACTGGACTGGACTGGGGTGGTGTGGGGGTGGGGGTTGCTGCTGTCTGTGCCTTGCCCCGTGGTGGTGCCCCCCCCTCCCTGCCGGTGTTCCGGGTGGGGTTTTCCGGGCGCCCCTTCCCCCCTTCCCGGCCTTTCCCTGGTGTGTGTGTGTGTGTGTGTGTGTGTGTGTGTGTGCCCGGGCGTGTGGCCGTGCATTGTGCCCCGCTGCGGGACCGCTGTGTGAGCCGGCTGTCAGCCTGTTCTCGCTCTTCCCCCCTCCCTTCCCGTTTCCCTTGTGTGGGCGTTCCCTTGTGTGCCTTGTGGCTTCGTTTGCCCTCAGTCGGCCATGTCTGTGTCCCGCCCCTGCCCGGTGCCTTGTGGGGGTTTAGCGCCCGCCGGGGGTTCGGCTGCACGTCTGTTGTGCTGCCACGGGCCGCGATGGTGCGGCCCGGTTCCGGCCCGTGGTCCCGTTCCCGGCACGTCTGTTTGGGTCGTTTTCCAACCCCCGGGCGTGGTTGCGCTGTTCGCCCCCCCTGGTGGTTCGCTGTGGTGAACCGGCCGCCCGTAACGTCTGAAAGTACCCACTGTCTCACTAGGTGCACTCTAGTCCTCACTAGAGTGCTCTGCCTTTTCATCTCTTCCCATGTTGGGCAGTGATTTAAATACTACAGTTGACATTTCCCCCTTTGTTGCTTTTCCTATAGCCCATTCTCTGACTGCCCTTCTGTTTCTGTAAAGGATTAATGTTTAAAGAAACCCTTCAAATGTATTATACATAAGAACTTTTTGATGGTAATGCTAAGCAGTAAATGTCCTGCAATAATGGTCTTCCCATTTGCCTCTTGTGCTGTATTTCTCCACGAGATTAGGATGGGAAAAGAGGCTCCATCCAGGGTGTGTTCTGACACTGGATGTGTCTTGACATCACCAGTGCCTCCCTCTAATGGCTTCCTGCCTGATGGCATGCCACCGCTGCTCACCCAACTGCACTGGAACTCTTACGCAGACCCCTCACCCTGGAGGGCAAGGAAAGGCATGTGCATGGGATTGCTTGGAGCATGCTTCGTTCATTAAGATGAGGAGCAGCTGTGTCACAGAAGAGGCTTTAGTGTAGGCCTTTGAGAATGTCTTAAGAAATAAATGCTGCCCAAATTCATTCCCTGCCCCCAGGAACTTGAAAGGAAGAGAGATGGGCCAGTTGTGGAGGGAAAACAAAAACAAAGACCTCCTGTGGTTACAGTAATGTGTCTGGAAGTGCATCTTCTGGGTTTCACAGAACCAAAATACTGTTTCTGCTGCTTCCAGTGATGGGCAAATTTCGATAGGCTTGGAGGGCCAGTTTGAATAAGCACCCAGAAGTTCAGATGCTTAGTCATACATTTTTATTTGAAGATTGTGACTGTAAACCATCCAAGAACAGACGTTAAGATTTCCAGTTCTTCCTGTAGGGATTTATGGAAAAATTCCCAGCTGACTGATATCTCCTTTAAACTGCGCCGCCACCCACCCCCACGATGTGAGCTGCCCTGAGCCTCGGGATCGGGCAGGGTAGAAATAAAAATAAATAAATAATACACCAGAACAAATAATGAATGTATTTATTATTATTAATTCATTTTTATTTCTTCCTGGCCCAATACCCTGAGGCTCGGGGCAGTACACATCATGAAAATAAAATAAAATACATAATACCCATAAAAACAATAATACAAACCCTACCCCTCCCCAGTCTACCCTGGCCCGTTAAATGTCTGGCCAAATAAACAGGTCTTACACTGGGTTCTAAATTAAGAGTTACCACTCAGGGAAAGGATCTTGGAGTCACTGTGGACAGTACATTGAAATCTCAGCTCATTGTGCAACGGTGGTCAAAAAAGCAAGCAGTATGCTAGGAATCATTCAGAAAGGGATAGAGAATAAAACTGAAAATATTGTAATGCCTGTATATAGATCTATGGTAGGACCGCACCTGGAGTATTGTGTGCGCTTCTGGTCATCCCATCTCAAAAAAGACATAGTAGAACTAGAAAAGGTACAGAGAAGGGCAACAAAAGTGATCCAAGGGTATGGAATGGCTCCCGTATGAAGAGAGGCTGGGGCTCTTCAGCTTGGAGAAGAGACGACTGAGAGGGGATATGACAGAAGTTTATAAAATCATGAGTGGTGTGGAACACATAAATAGGGAGCGGTTATTTACCCTCTAACAGTACTAGAACTAGGGGACACTCCATAAAATTAACTGGCAGCAGAATTAAAACAAATAACGTATTTTTTCACTCGGCGCACAATTAACTTGTGGAATTTACTGCCAGAGGAATTGGTCACGGCTGGTAGTGTAGCTAGTTTTAAAAAGGGATTGGATAATTTGTTGGATGTAACCTCTTACTGTTGGGGGCTGGAACAAGGAATTGATTGTCTGTTGTGACCTGTTGGGTAGTTCTTCCAAGAGATGGAGATTGGGGCCTGGGCTGCTGGGCACTATCTGAAACAGGATGCTGGGCTCAATGGACGATTGGTTTGACCCAGCATGGCACTACTTAAGTTCTTATGACTCTGGAAGACACTCAAACTAGGGCTTAGGAGAACCTCCAGGGGACTGGAGTTCCAAAGTTGTGGAGTAGCCAACGAAAATGTCTTTCTTTGTGCCTGGGTTGTATAGGCCTGGGCCAATGATGGAAATTGCAAGAGACATCCATAAAATTAACCGTGCCGCTTGGCTGATCTTAGAGACCAGGGAGAGACATAAGGAGGAAAGTGGTTCTTTAGATTTGTAGGGCCCAGGCCATTTATTTCTCATCGAATACTCCTATTCCCACAGCATTTTTACCTCCTTTCCCTTTACTTACCTGCACCCACCTCCACACAGAATGAAAAAAAGCAATGTTGCACTCTAAGGCATCCTTAGAAATTCTGGGACTGTTGGCAAAGAAAATTATACAAGGACCTGAGTGCCTTGACTCGACAAGTGAATTTAGAGATCCTGATTAGTCTGCACTTGTCACACAGGCTTAAACAACATTTTTGCTTATCCTGAGAGCAAACTTAAAAAGGAAGCAGACACACATTAAGCATCACCTAGATGGATGTAACCAATGCGTTTTTCTTTGGAATGATGTGAGGGATGGATGAAGCAGAAAGCAATATAAAGAAAAGGTTGGGCCTTCCTGCAAGTGGAATCAGCATTTGTACAACACAGTACAGAGTCAGAGAGATGGATACAAATAATGAAAGAACCCCCTACCTTAATATCCACAACCCTGGAGACCCTTCTGGAAGGGAAAATCTAGGTCAGAGGTGTAGCTAGTTGGATTGGGTTCTGGTGCAGTGGATAGATCAGGAGTCCCCCACCCTTCCTCCCAGGGGCATGTGATGCAGCTGTACCAGGGAGAATGGGCCCCCAGGTTTATGGGCCTCAGTGCAGCTGCACTGTCTGTCCCTATTATAACTACATCCTTCATGCTGTAGGAAGTTAACTACAGTGAGTAAAGTAGGAAATACAATTATTGCTACAGTTTCAGATCAGACAGAAAGAGAATCTTAGCAGCCTCCAGGAAAAACAGACTTTTAATTTCCCCAGATCTTAACTTTACCATACAGTACTACAGGAAAGAGCTAATGGGGAGGAGCAAAGCTTTTCAAGAAGAAAACATCCAAGCTGCGGTTCTATTAACTTCTCACACTATGGGCACTTTCCCATGTTACTAATTGTGCCTCTGCGAGAAACTGCAAGAAGTAAATGCTGCGCAGCTTTCGTCCTGTGGGAAATGAAAGCCCCACGGCTTTCGTGCCAGTCATGTGGAGTCTGCATGATTGGTGCCAAAGCCGCGTGGCTTTGCTTTCCCATGTGACAAAAGCCGTGCAGCATTGACCTCTCGGTTTCTTACGGAGGCAAACGGTGCGCATTTAGTAATGTGGGAAAGCGCTCTACGTTTCAGAAGAGAAAAGTTTTAGAGAGCCATGTGTGAATGACATTCTGCTGCTGGCCTTTTGAATTTACCTGGTAGTTGGGGGAAATGCCAATGGCTCTTCCCACTCTTCTAGCTGGTAGGAAATACAAATATCCAAGGAGAATAGTGGCACAGACTAGTGCCCTTCTTAATTTTGGCTCCCCACCACATCTGAAGTAGCAGCATGTGCCTTTCTGGCCATTTTGCAAGATTGAATGATTCCACTCTGTTTTGTCAGCCATCACGCTGACATTTGGCCTTGATCCTGGAATTTTGTGAGGGCTTGGTGTCCCTAATATGTACTTTCCTATATATCACCTCAAAAGGTATGGGTGACTAAAATGCAGTTGTCTTAGGCAATCATGCCCTCACCTTCAGAGAGTTCCTCTCTCATTCCATAGAAGTGACAGGCTGGATGTGGGAATAAATTACTGGGCCAACAATTTCTTATAAACCTAGATGCAATCTGCTGTTGTATATCAGCATCAGTGGTTGTGTGAATCAGTTTGAATCGTTCAAAGTGGCATCTACTTATGCTCCCATGAGCCTATGGAGAATGTTGATAACCAGCCAACAGGGTTCTTTCCCTTCTGCAGATTAAGACCTGTTTATTCTGTGTCAGCAACTGTAGACATTATTAATACATACAGGTTCCATGTTCACATCTCCTTCTTCCCAGTCATGCCCCCCTTGTCAGCTGCAGCGATTGTAGGTGTTAACAGATGACATACTACCCACTCAAAACTGAGTGGGCAGTATCGTGTTGTCTGTTAGGTTTAGGGTTTTAGTTGGTGCAGAGTCATTCTGTGGTGGCTCTGCACTGCCCACCCATGGCGGAGGATCAAGCAGTGTGCTCTAAAATTGGAGGGCAGAAAGCAGCTGATAGTAGAAATGGGTTCCCTGGTGCCCCCATCGCTTGCACTATTGCCACTGGGATCCAGAAGTGACTAGGGAGAGGGGGTACTTTCTCCTCTGTGTCCCCCAAACAGCTGGGAGAGGAGTGATCACTCCATATCTCTAGTTGTTTGTGTTGCAGCACACCTTTCCCCATGCCAATCCTGACACGGCCCAGGGCCCACACCAGAAGTGGCTAGGAGGAGGGGGTGCCACAAAACAAGCAGGTAGTGGCAGGAGGTGCTCTCTTTTCTCTCAACTGCTTGAAGGGTGGGGGGTGGGGGGCAGGAGCCCCATAAGCAGCTGGGAGTGGACAAAGCATCCCCCTCAACTGTTAACACTTGTGATGCAGTCATGGGGATTGCCTTGCGGTGCAATCGCTAGGGCTGCATCACAAGCAGTAAGGTGTGTGTGTAGGGGTGTTCTCCCCTCTCCCCGACGCTCAGGGGCATCCCTTCACCCCAAGAACCTCGGGAAGGAGAGATCACTCGTGGACAGAGGCTGTGGTGTGGAGCAGTTCACTTTGTGCCACAACTTCCAACACATCCTTCCCCAACCCCCCTCTGTTAGGTGGCCATTCCCCCCCACCAAGCTGGGTAATCTGTTTCATTACCCACTAACAGGGCTTTTCCTGTGTGTGTGTGTGTGCGTGCGTGCGCGCGCGCGCGCACGCACGCACGCACGCACGCACACACACACCAACCAACCCTCAGGTGTCTGTAGATGTGTAATGTGTCATCTCATTACACCCTATAGGTGCAGGGAGGGAGGTGTAGCTACAACTATGTTGTCTCTGCTTTGACTGAGCAGGCTTTTATAAAGTATGATCCTCTGGGTACATGGATCTTACGTTTAGGATCTCTTTGCACCAGTAGAGTGGCATTCACCTTTTGGCAACTGAATGGGCAACAGAGACTGAACTCCTCTCTTACCTCTAGACACGGGGACTCCAGAATAGGGGTATGTGCAGTAAATTTGTTCTGCCCCTGTCAATGCTCTACTCTACTGTCTGGTAACTAAAAGAGGACTTCTGTGTCCAAGACTGTCAGTCTGTTACCTCTTGCCATTCTTAGTTTTCAATGAAAAGAAGAAAGTCCTTGTGACAAGCATGGAAAGGTTGTGTGTGGGGAGCAGCATCTGTGTGCACAGAATGGATTACACCCTTTCCCAGTTGTGGTGGACCTAGAATTTGATTTGCTGGGGCAGCAGGGCCTGAGAGCCACAAGTAAAATTCCACAGCATCATAGCGATCATTATTAACTGTCCAGACCAGTTGCTGGACAATTGTTGCCTTTTTGACTAGTGGAGCTACTTCATGACCAGACGATGCCTGTTTAGTAATGCTAGAATGCCTGTGAGCATGCCCCATTCCACCCCCTGCCGCTCTTGTTTGTTAACTACCTTTTCCAAGCAATTGGAGGGCAAATGGAATAAATAGTGAGAACAGAACAGTGCACATGGCTTTTCCATCCATTTCTTAGGGTTCGCTTCAAGATTTTTAATCTGAGCCCTGGGATGCAAACCAAAAACAAAAGAAAAGATTGGGGTGGGGGGTGGTTGTTCCACATTCTAAACAGTTAATTACATCATTTACTTTTGGAAGTCAGTGTTCCATGCAGACAAAGGAAGATAAAAGAACCCAGTGCATGAGATTATTGGGTTTGTTCCTAAATATATAACTAGGCAAGATTTGATTTCTGCAATTTCAGGCTGGAATTTGAACCTTAGGTTTTTCTTTCTTTTTAAATATTGGGGTGGGGGGAGGGACCCAAACAGGCTTATTCTTTTCTTGTCTTCGGAGGATGCTATTGCATACTAATAGCCAAGAAGGAACCAAACCAGCCCACACTTTTTCAGTGTAGTATACCCTTTAATCATTTGAGGGGGGGGGGCATGTGATGTGGAGGTGGGTGTGGGGGGTGGGGGTTGGAAGGAGAAGGATGCTTCAGTTGCAAAGGGGCCTGAAGGCACAGATTTGCAGAGATCCGTTTCCATGGCAGTGCTATGGAAACCAGGTTCTGCCGCTTGCTGCTTCTCAGAATGGAATTTCAATGCTTTGTACTGCCTTGATAAAAAAAAGAAAAGAAAAAAGCCCCATCAACTCTTCATCAGAACATAGACTTCCTCATACTGCCCTTTTCTCTCTTTCACTCTGTCTGCCATCTCAGATAGGAAAATCAGTGACCAACCAGTGCAGATAAAATTGGAACTTGTTCCCAAGCTAAGGATGAAACCCCTGAATAATTTTTGAGATTCACAGAAGTTTGATTGGTGACAATGCCTGTATTTTTTTCATATTCGTGCCTCTATAGTGTCTATGTGGAAGTGAAAATGTTGAAATATGCCAAGAAAAGGTTCCAAGTGAGACCAGGTAGGATTGGAAATTTCACAAGAAAAGCTTGTCAGTAAGATGAGGAGGAGGAAATGTGGTCCAGTAGTTATAGCATCAGACTGGGAGAGAGAAGATCTGGGCTCTGTGTGGATGACTTGTATCCCCTGAGCTTTGTGTACCTTGTTTTTTGTAACATTTGATAGACTTGATACTGCTAGGTGATTAATGTTGTCTACAAGGTATTGAGCATCCTTGACTTCATTGCTGTGACTGAGTAATATACATCACAGAACTGGGCCAATTGTGAAGCTTAGTTTAGTAATGTTTTGAGAAGATCTGTTGAAAGACACTATAGAAATGCAAAGCGGTAGATATTTCCAAGCCAAGGAGCTATGGATGATTTTGGATAAAAGCCTCTGAACATTTTGAACTGTACGCTCATTCAAATCTTGTCTTAGTGTAGCCACCTCTCTGTGTATGGCCCTTTCCACACAGATGCTCGAACGCTGATAAAATGGGTGTTACATCTTATTATACATGGCAGGGCACCCATAGAGCATACCTATTATACATGGCAGGGCACCCATAGAGCATACCTATAGCCCTGCAACATGTATAATACAATATAACACTCATTTTATCAGTGTCAGAGCGTCTGTGTGAAAAGGGCCTATCTCTTGCTATATGAATTAATGACTATGATACTATGGCATTGTATTGCAATTTTGCAGCTAATCTGCAAGACTTCTGTAGGCACTAGGTTTGCAGAACACAAAGGACAGGCCTGTTAAACCTGACCTCGTGGTGTAAGGAGGAAGAAGATGACTGTCTGGATTGATGATCCATAGCTGGGTATGGAGTCTTATTCCTACCAACTCTCACTGAATTGATTTATTTAAGCAAAAATCACTGCCAGCTAATAGTTTATTGACTTGAATGAAATGAGTTCTGTGGGAGGAAGTTTGAATCCAGTTCCTATTGAGCAGGTGATCAGATCAGAAAAATGGTGACACACCTGTGTCTAACTACCCCCGTGATGGCCTCTCATTGAGGCTGAGGGGCAGTGAGAATTGAATGAGACCTTGAAAATGTCCTCCTATGCCCAAACTCAAAACTGAGCCACACTGGTGTTGGAAAACCTGCCCTGCTGCTATCCTTACAGCACCTATTCTGGAGATAATCACAGGATGTTGGACTCCAAAATGTATGGCTTAGGCATCTTTCAAATTTTGCAAAGTGTTTTGAGGCCTGCTGACAAAGGGCTCTGTATAAATCAATAAATGTAAATGTTTACATACTACAATATGGGAAATTCTAGAAGTCTCTCTGTAACTATGACTGTCCAACATTAATATTGTCTTTTGATAAATCATGTGAAACCTTGTTCTACCTTACCCAGATGGCATTGTGCCAGTGGAGGAGAGAGAATGGCTGTATCTCTTTCTTGCTCCCCCAAAGTCCTGCTCCTTAACCTATCAAAATAGTGGCAGCTTCACCCACACATTCAGTTTCTGAGAAACTTAATGGGCAAGCATGTGGACAGGGGAGACCCAGCAGATATAGTGTACCTGGATTTCCAGAAAGCTTTTCATAAGGTCCTACATAAACGACTCTTGAGAAAATTAAAAAGTCATGGTGTTTTGTTATGGATTGATAACTGGTTAAAGGATAGGAAGCAAAGATGCACATTGGGAAAAATAATCCAAATTATGAGTACACAATGCTGGGTACTACGCTAGGAGTTACCACTCAGGAAAAGGATCTGGGAGTGATTGTGGATAATACACTGAAATCCTCAGCCCAGTG